>APFE030896847.1:48670-110149 GCA_000404065.3 Pinus taeda | reverse complement strand
GAGTTGGGGTTCTTTTGAGAAATGTTTTTTACAGCTCTATAGGTATACAATCACTCTAAATTCACCTAGTGCTCAGACTTCCTGTGTATACTTATGAGTTGAGGTTCTGTGAGAAATGTTTTGAGTGTTTAAACATTACATGCCTTGACTTCTATGAATGAGTAGTTGATAGTTTATTGAAAAGGTGTTTGACTCCATGAGCCCAATGGAAGAAATGTTATGTTGTCTGTCCAACCAGCGTGTTTATTAAGTTTTCATTTCAAGAGTTAGCCCTCTTTGTGTTAATGATAAATCAATAGTTTATTTTGAGAGAGCCCTCTCAGGTTAGGGAGGCTAATCCTTAGCCAAGAGTCTGGTCTGAAATAGTTACATAGGGTCTTACTGATTAGCAGCCATCAATACTGATTTTGTGATAACAGTGTCTAAAAGCTTCATTCTTCAAAATTGAAAGTGTTGTACAAGTCTTCCTTTATCTTTGAAAGAAATTTTCGCAATCGTCATTTTTGTATGAAAATAATTATGAATCATTTTTTCATTTATTTTTCTTATTTCATCATTCACATTAAGAGAAACTGAAAACAAATACTTTTCATTGTGCATATTAAGATTTATGAATGCTTGATAGGAATGGCTAGGGAAATTGCATTAGATGTGCTCTTTGCTCTTTGTCAAAGATCTTATTGCTCTATCCTTTAGTAGCTAAGGTTCATCGTTCAAACTAAATTAAAAGTTTGCTTATCATTCTAGATGCATATTTAGGAATTTCAGAACACATTTCGCAGTGAACCCTCAAAGGCAAATTTTTAAGAAATATAAACTTAAAATGAACCTCAATTAACTCAACAACACTTTGGAATTTAACGCAACACATCTAGAGGTCTAGACTAGAGACATGTTCCGACATTGTTAAACCTAGTGGTTATCATTTTCACTAAAGGTTGGGTGATTCCTCCTCTTTGAATCGATAGGTGCTAGTATGGACTTGTGCTCCCTATATTTTCACGTATATAGTGGGAGACCCTAATAGGCTTAAATCCTTTATCCCTAGGAAGCCGAGTCTACCACCTTACTTATCGCAATGCACTGAACACAACATTCAGGAAGATTTAGTGTCGTACGTAAAGTCCTTGCTAATTTCTCTTTAATTTATCACAAGGTGTATATTGCAGTTTTGCGATTTGTTTGGTAAACTCTCTTGTCTAGAGTCTCCAGAGTAGTCACTTTTGTTCCTTTTCAACTCTCTAAAAGTGAAAGGATCATCTGAGCACTTGTCATTTATGGCTCATTAAAAATCGAAGGCGACTAGAGTCATCTTTAGCTTTTTCTCAACTCTTTAAAATTAATTGACCGTGTCTAAAGTGTCGTTAAAATTAATTGACCCTGAATAACATCCCTATTCCCTAGGTTATCTTCGGTTGAAACATATGGCAAAAAATCCAGAGTCCACCGATCAAGGAATTCCTTTTGATGGAAATCCTAGTCCTTTCCTCCATTTGGAAATATTGGTGCTCCTTATATGGCTACATTGTCCCTTCCGAGATTTACCATTGGCTTGCCAGTATGGCTGTTTTCAACCTCCTTGGTTCAAAATGTCAAGATTTCTATGAAATTGAGTACACCTCCAACTGGAAAAAATCATCCTCCAGTTGATCCTAAGGTTGACCCTTTGCCTTCTTCCTCATTTGTTTCTTCCTCCCCTTCTTCCTCTTCGCTTGGTGAAAGTATTGGTACTAGTAACTAGATGGCTAAGAAGAAGAAGAAGAAGAAGAAGCAAATTCAGCAGAGGGAAAACTAAGCAACCATTTCTCTGAATGTAACTGCTAATGCGAAATCATCCATTAATCCACATAAAGTTTGATATCCATGCAAAATTTGTGTGGTAGACCATCTTCTTCGAAATTTTCCTGATATTCCTCGGATATTGGAAGAATGGTCTTCTCGTTCACATCATCTCGTGTCATCAACCTCTAGAGACCATGTTGGTGACATACCATCAACTAGTGATAGTAAATTTTGTGGAAAGAAGGGAAAAGTTAAGTTTCCATGTAGGCTATGTGAAGGGAATCACCCCATTCAACTTTTCCCCTATCTGGATGAAGCCAAGAAATTGTTGGATAACCGTCTTGCTTCACCACTGCGACTTCCATCTGGTTATAGGAAACTATCCCTAAATCCTCCACAAGTTGATGAATTAACTGACTCAAATCAAACATCGGTCAGACCCACTCTCTGGAAGTGAATCCTATGAGTCTATACCCGACCAAAATCAATAGGTCGAGATAGCAGCTGACCCGATTTCATCTTCGGTAAATCGTACCTTTTCCGAAGAGAGTGAAAACCATACCACCCAGGTTCTTTTTGTTTCTTTAGATTCAAATGAGCTTGGGGGAGATCCACCTATTCCATCAATATAGGAGGAAAATCCTCCAGTTCTCATAACTCAAGGGGTTAATAGTCCCGTTTCTATGGTACCCCCTCCAAGTAGTCTAGTCACCTTCTTTGATTGGAATCGACTGACAGAATTCCGCTTTCCTTCTTATGTGCCTTTCCAGATCATAGTACAGGTTTGTAATATGACTATATCTGGCACTATTATAGATGAGGCTACATCAGTGAGTATCCTTTCCTCAACTGTTTGGCAAGCACTTGGTTCGCCACTGCTTTTGTCTGTTACACAAAATCTGTTGGGTTTTAACAGAGGAACTAGTAAACCATTAGGGATCCTTCCACAGTTACCTATCACTTTGGGAGGAAAATCTTTTATCTGAACGTGATGGTAGTCCCAGGCCCATTAGATTACAATTTACTTCTTGGGCGTGACTATGTTTATGACATGGGATCTATTGTTTCAACACTCTTTCGAGTTATTTGTTTCCCGCATGAAGGTAAAATTCTCACTGTTGACCAGCTTTCATTTCCTGGTCCAAATATAGCTCCTAGTACACTATCATCTCTAAATGGTCCACTTATACCAATGGTATCATCCCCGCCACGGGTTAATTATGTGGCAACCTTTTCCATACCTACCTCAACTGACGATCAAGTCAGTGATGTTGTCTATCTGGACGAAGCCGAGGATAGTTCATTGTCTTGTGTCAACCTCAATAAAAAATGAAACAAGGAGTATGAGGATAGTTTTTTTACTGTGTCAACCTCGTTAAAAAATGAAATAGGTCCTCGAGGATGGTTCGTTGTCTTGTGTCAACCTCACTAAAAAATGAAACAAGGGTCTTCGAGGATAGTTCATTGTCTTGTGTCAACCTCGATAAAAAATGAAACAAGGAGTATGAGGATATTTCTTTTACTATGTCAACCTCGTTAAAAAATGAAACAAGTCCTCGAGGATGGTTCGTTGTCTTGTGTCAACATTGCTAAAAAAATAAATAAGTGTATTCGAGGATAGTTTGTTGTCCTATCTCAAGCATAGTTTTTCGTTTTAAGCTTGTTTAAAAATGAAACAAGGTCCCAAGTTCCAAGTCGAGTCCCTGATTAGATCTCGTAAAATTCCAATAGAGTCTTTCACTTGATCTCGTAAAAGAACCTTCATTCCATCCACTTGATAGCCATGAGTAGTCTACTTAGGTGAATGTAATGAAGCTTGGGGGGCATGCACCTAGTGGTAAAGATAAGTTTCCCTTAGGTTATGTGAAGGGAATCACCCCATTCACCTTTGTCTATTTGGACGAAGCCAAAGAGGTGTTGGATAACCGTCATGATTCATCACAGTGACTTCCATCTGGTTACAGGAGACCTTCCCTTTCATCATGATGGGGGCATGCAAATCACCCAATTCACCTTTGTCTATCTAGATGAAGCCAAAAAGGTGTTGGATAACCATCTTGATTCACCGCAATGATTTCTATCTAGTTATAGGAGACTCTCTCTTTCATCATGCTGGGGGAATGCAAACCATTTAAGCATATTTTTATAAGAGGAGCTTCAGCGTAAATCACATGAGAAAGACCTTTGTCGACGCGTTTCGAACCAACCAGTGTGGTTCATCGTCAGGACAAGTTGAAGATACAGATCCAGTTCAGCGTGTTAGATAGTCCAAGCAGAGACTCAAACGGCTAAAAAATCAAACGGCTACTTTTCCATTCAAGAACCCAGTCAAACTTCCTCTAACTAATTTAATATTAAAATACTATTATATTCATGGAGTAGACCTGGTCTACTCCATGAATATAATAGTATTTTAATATTAAATTAGTTAGAGGAAGTTTGACTGGGTTCTTGAATGGAAAAGTAGCCGTTTGATTTTTTAGCCGTTTGAGTCTCTGCTTGGACTATTTAACACGCTGAACTGGATCTGTATCTTCAACTTGTCCTGATGATGAACCACACTGGTTGGTTCGAAAGGCGTCGACAAAGGTCTTTCTCATGTGATTTACACTGAAGCTCCTCTTATAAAAATATGACTGATCACAGAAGCCTCAATTCTACATTTAAGCATATTTTTTCATTTTGAGCTTGTGTAAAAATGAAACTAAATACAAGCATAGTTTTTCATTTCAAGCTTGTGTAAACATGAAACTGAATCCAAACACAGTTCCCTATGGTTCAAGATTGTCTAAAAATGAACCCATTTCCAGTTTAACCCTCATGATTTCCATTTTATCAGCCTCTTTTATTAGATGAGCCTTGGTTGTTTCATTCCATCACCACCATCTCTTTAGCCGATCATACGCTTTCACTTGGTTGTTTTACCCCTTTTTGAGGAACAATTGAATTGAGTGGTCTTATTAGCCAACCTCTTCACATAAGTCAACATGTTTTGAGAAGTTCCAACATCACCGAAACTATTTTCTACCCTAGACACCACTCGTTCCTCAAAATAAAGTCCTCTTTTAACTCTTTTCAGACTCTTTAATTAAGAAAATATAGTCGAGCGCTTGTCTCTTCCAGCTTGTTAACTTATTGGAAACGACATCCCTCTTGTATTATTTTATCCTTTTTTTGGACTTGAGGGATTATTTAATGAAAAATAACTTATGTAGTTTTTTTTGTTTCTTTTCAAACTCTCTAAACATGGAAAGGATCGAGTTATCCTTGTCGTTAAACTCTTTAAAATAATAGCAACAAAACCTGTCCATCTAGACAAGACTGTGTTTCACCGTCGCTAGAATTGTTAAAACATCAAATAGCGATGGGTTTGCCCGAAGGGTGAATTATAGAACAAGCATATGTTATCCTCCTCAAGATTGATAAAAAATATAGAGGTACTGGTCAGCAATGACTGGGGAAAAAGGGAAAAATTCTTGAACACTTATGGTAGCAAGTCACTCTTGAACATGACACTTTCACTTCATCTCCATGATTGAGTTGGGTTGGGTTATTCCGTTTGCTGGTCGTCATACCATTGGTCTATCACACCATCCATATTTTTTGGGTTAACACTACTATTTCATCTCAATGTCATCGATATGTTCAAGAGAAGTCATCTAGTTAAATTCTCATTTGTTGCAATACTACAAACCCTCATTTTCATGTTTGCCATTCCTGAACTTTGTGTCGACAGATTGTTTTCATCTCCAAAAATCATTTGCTTCATTTCATGTTGTAGATGTGGGATACATCAAGGCCCTCCTATGACGAGTTTATTCTTGTCGACATCATCTCATTATCCAAGAAGTTGACTTTGAAACACCCATTCAGTGCTTTGAAGCTTGCATACATCAATGGAAAGTTTCTCTCTTCCGATGATAGGTTGACATCAATGACCTTCGACTGAAAGATTTTGTGTGGTGTTAAACATCGAATCATCTATTCACACGATGTGAAATGTACTGTAGTACCTTGAGGATCATCATCATTATCTATGATCCCTCTCGCACCTGTTAACAGCTTACATCATTGGCTGGTTTGACTTCTACATTGAGTGAATATTGAACGAGTTTGAAGACCCCAGATCTAGTTTTATCCATCTAGGCTGCGATATATTCAGAGGTACAAAAGCATCAAATGTACAAAGGATTTACGCAGATGGTCATCCAATCATGGATTACAAGTCTATATCTACAGATGACTGTCTGATGTACGTACATGTAATGAAAGTTTATAAAGCTGAGCATGGGAATGCCTCCCTCAGCTAGTTCATGAAAAATCATATTATCATGATGTATTCTATTGTAATTGATGTAGGTAACCTTCCAGTTCAAAACTTCTGATCCTCATGATAAAGCATTTCACCCGACATGAACATTTACGACCTCATGCTTTAGGGGGAAACTGTTATAGACATATTTGCGAACATCAACTCCAAACTCATATGTCGATGTATTAGGGTTCATCAACCCCTAAAATAGTTGTTTTATGCCCTAAAAGAACTAAGTCATCTGAATGCCTCATTCCCCAAAAGTTCCATCCCAAAAATCATCCAGAAAGTGCCTAAAATGAATCATTGCTGAAAGCCCTGTGTTAGGGTGATATGCATCTCAGGTACTGCACTGTCAAAGTGAGATGCATCATAGTTTTTCCCTCTAGTAGGTGCGATGGGTGAGGTAGGAAAAAATTCTGGGAGAGTTTGAGAGTTTGTTGCTCATGGAAACTTCTAGAAACTTCTCTTATGCCACCTGCCCCTCTGAATTCGCCCAAGGATGACTAAGGGAACTAGGAAACCATCTCCAATTCCCCTCTTTCATGGAACCAATTTCTACACATTGAATGACACTCATCATCCCCATTGATGACTCAACTCCTTGTAATCATCTATAAAAGGATATCTCATCCAAGAGATCATAAGGCTGAAATATTATGAGTTGTAAGGAAGTGCTGGTAGTTTCAATATTCAGGTGAGAGCATTGTGTTATTGTTGGTATGTTCTTGTTGATTCATGAGGTGAAGAAGGCTTGAAGCTGGGAGGATGGCACTGGATCAGAATTATTATGGGTTGTAATTCTCCTTGTTATCAATAAAGTTCTTCAATATTTTTCCCAATTGATTGTGTGAACTGTAAATGCATTCATTTGTTTATCATATTTTTTATTCTATGATGTTTATGCGGTGATGGATCATTATGCTTTGGTAGGTATTTGTTTCTGTATTTGTGCAGGTACTCTCAAGCGTGTTAAGTACGGGGAGGAGTTACGGGATCAGCCAAAGGAGAAGGAGATCAAGCAAGGATTCAAGCGAAAGTTATAGGTTGGTATTTCATAATCTCTTTCTTATCTATCACTCATAGGAAAGATATTGAATTGCTTTGACTGTTGTTTCTAGGTTAGCTACCAAACCTAGAGGGCTAACATTTCTTAGAAATACTAGTTTTCCCAGAAATAGTATCATGCCGGGCAATCTGGTCAATAAAGACTTGTGTATCCATTAAATACTGAATTGCCACCATATGGAGAGAAATATGCTTATTCATCATATCCTCCTTATTCTGGAGGACAACCATATGGTAATTTCCCACAATATTCAAGTCAAACTGGAATTAAAGTTTGTCAATGGCAACCAATAATGCCAACTCAACTGAGGCTTGTGTATCCAACACAACCAATGCAAATTGTGTCAAGTTTTCCTACTACACCTGTTGTTACTATTGTGCCATAGTCACAAGCTCAAACTGTTGGATCTCAACCGATACAAACTAATCCTTCTCCCTTGCAACCACAAGTTTCAAGTCAAGAGGTTCAAATTTCTCAAGTTGTTATACACCAACAACTTGTTTCTGGAGCTCAACAACAACCTCAGGCTAGTATACCTTTATTTGGATGGACCCATGCTTACATCGGTATAGTTGATTCACAACCTGGTCAACCTTTCATTGCTGGGAAACCACAGTTGGTTCAAAAACCATCGCTGCCGTAATTCCAATAGTTCCAACCTCAGTTTGGACTTGGTTCACAAGCTCAACCTAGTTTTGGTCAATATCAAGCTTACCAAGGTCCTGGGGAAAAACGCTTTGCAGGTTATGGACAACCACAAAATCAATCTGGTTATCAACAACCACCTTATATTGGTTTTGTTCAACAATTATACCAAGGTTACCAAATGCAGATGCCCTACGATGGTCTGCAAAGACCTATTGCACAGGAAATTCTATCATATCCTGGGTATGCTCGACCTAACTTGAATCGAGAGTTGTCATTCATAGCAACTTTAGAATTAACATATTTAAACTGGCTCACCAATGATCCAGTCGCATATGTACCTTGGTGGCCAGTAATTCTACACAAGTTACCATATGATATTCTAAAGTTTAATGGAAATCTTGGAGAAGACCCATCGAATCATGTTATGACCTTTCATTTATGGTGCTCATCCAACACTTTGAATGATGATTCAATTAGACTTTGTCTTTTCCAAAGAACACTTACTGTTCTAGCTACTAAATGGTACATTGAATTACCAAGAGCTTCTTTTGGTAACTGCACCACTTTAGCCACTACCTTTTTGACCCACTTCTAGTTACCTATCAGATACGAGACTGGAACGAAACTCTTGACCAAATTTAAATAGACTACTGTTACACTAAAATTTGTCACCATGACTATTTACAGTTAGTATGGCTCCATCAACAGTCATACTATCCTCCTTGGCAAGCCTCATACCTCTGCTCTCCATGTCAAACTTCAAGAAAGAGAGAAAGACATTAAAAACATATTTATCTCTGGGTACGCAGATTCTCTCATCCTTACCTGCGTGTACGCATCCCAAGTTCACAGTACCTGCGTCCTTGCATGCTCTGTATGTAAAGGGGTGGGTGCGTACTGCTGTAAAGGTCAAAATGCACGAGTTTCATCTTAAAAAAGTTACTTGTGGTCATTTCTAGAGCATTCTAGAAGCTTGTTTGATGTGCATTGTGCGCCTCCAGATGGTTCATGTATCCCTATGAAAGAGGAACTTATCCCATCAAGAGAGGAGCTACCCCATCCAAAGAGGGGCTTATCCCATTGATGGTGGACCTGATTAACTTCCTCTTAAACATTATAAATACAGGCATTGGGCCAGAAGGAGGGAGGTTGAAAGCTGAATATTCCAAAGGGTAGATGCTGCTGGAATTAGGACTTCCTTGTAGAAGCTTGTGAGGAGAGATTCCCATCCTTTCTTTTTTCATTTGGAAGTGGGTGAGCTTATCAAAGTAAAGGAAAACTCTTGCTGGACCCTGGGAGGAACTTGCACAACAACAAGGCTAAGGTTGTAATGGTTTCTTTTGTTTCCTATTAATACAAATAATTCCATTCTTCTCAACAATTTGTTATTAATGAGTTGTTTCATATACTCCTTGGTCTGTATGTTGAATATGTTTTATTTTATGAGATATTCAGGTGTTATTTAATCGTTTTATTGTTAGTGAATGTAGGCTTCGAAGTGAAGGAGGAGCTCATCCGGATCGATGAGGCTGGACTACTACAAAAGCGTTGGACTACAGGTAGGATCTACACACTTGATTTCTTGTATGGTAAATGCATGTTTAGAGAAGGATTTCTCTTAATTGTCTTGTTTGTCACTAGAAAGTCTTAGGCTTCTAGGGAGGTTGGTTTTGTCCGCAAGATTAACTCTTTCCGCATGAAAACTACCTCTACCCATATATCAGATCATATTCATGAGTGGCGATGTTGTCGTCAAATGGTTAAGGCATACGTTCCCGATCAGCTTCATAAAGTCCTTGTTGCCATCAATCACTGGGGATGTGGAAAAAGGTGGGGTTGTCACAAAAGAGAAAGTTATCGCTCGTGCCAAATACTTGGATTTAATTTACACACAATTTGGCACGCTCTATGATAAAATCCCCAATGCACCTAGACCAGCTTACACTGTTCCACCACCCCCAAAATCAAGTAAGTAATCTCATGCCATCGATTGTGTGATCGGTTCTTTAAGCACACAGGAAACAGGAAGACCATCTAGTCAAATTCTTGCTATTTCCAATCAAGCTGCAAATGCATTAGAAAATAGTCATGCCTCAGAGATTAATGTCGTGTCATCTGACAAAGCAGAAAATCCAAAGAAACCAGGAGGTAAGAAAAAGGGGAAGAATAATAAAAAGAAACAAGAAAATTCCACTCCAGAGAAATCATCTGATTCCCCTATTGCAGCCAGGAAACCTCGTTATCCATATCTGATATGTAATGATGAACATTATACAAGAGATTGTCGACATCACTCTAAGGTCTCTAAATTTTTAAAGACTTCAACCACATAAGCAGTGTTGACAGATCCGTTTCCAACCCCGGAGACACATTTGGTTGCAACTGGCCATGCTTCCACATCCTAATTACTCATGTTATCCATCACAAATCCACAAAATGATGTTTTGGTGTCAACAAGAAGCAAAGATTATGGAATCCGTCATCGTCAAATAACCAGGCCACTAATCAACCTCGTACTTTGACCTTGACTTCATCAAAAGTTGTTCCACCAGTTGTACCTAAATTGACGATAAAGCCACCAAAGGGAGTTGTGCACAAATCAACATTTAATCTTCGTGCTCGAGCAGCTCAAAACTATAACATAGTGGAAGATCTGGCTCAATCACCTTCTGCTATGTCGACACTCGAGGTGTTACAAAACTGTCCCTCCCAGAAACAAGCTTTATTGTTAGCAATAGGTGGAATAGATCCTACGGATTCAAATCTTGTGGTTTTTAACCATGCAGGATATTCACCACAATTACTGGTGCAATTAGCTTTCCTAATACAATTAAAAGCTTTTAATAAGAATGTTCACCGAACTATTATTGATGATGGGGCATTTACTTGCATTATGTCCATGAGCTACTAGAGAACACTTGGTTCACCGCCATTGTCACGATCACCAACTATGTCAAAAGCCTTTGATGGAAGGACATATACTCCATATGGGATTTTGAGTAACCTACAAATCGAGCTAGGGGGCAAGATAGTTACTGTTGACATTGAGGTAGTTGACAAACTCCTCGATTACAACATTTTACTAGGAAGGCCTTAGGTATATGCTATGGCTACTTTCGTTTCCACTTACTTTGCTACAATTGCATTTCCTTTCAAGGGTGGAATCACAGTCATTGATCAGCTAGCCTTCTTTGCAATAGTTCACAGGCTACTGGAAGCATTCCTTTGATACACAGAAACCCACTATCACTTCAAAGTGTTGGAGTAGGTCTCCTTAAAGATCCTTCCTTGATGGGCTCTTTTAGCCTCCCATCACCATCGGATGAAGGAATCGTCCAATCATGATGATAGGAGAGACGCAGTGGGAGGGTTATCATCATCATTCCCACCTTCTAGATGACAATTAATATTATTCAAATGAAATAAATAACCCGCCAATCATTAATTTTTTTCAAATTTTGTAAATACTGTAGATTCTGAGTGTAATTTTTCCAACATAGAAGAAACGATTTCTATAAACATTTCGACCAAGCCTAACATTGTAGAAAACATTCATGTTTGAAAATCATGTTCTCCATTGGAACTTGATAATTACTGTGCACGTTTTCATGAATTTCGAGATATCTATGCATGGTCTTATGAGGAGATGTCGGGCATTGACTCAAGTATTGTTGAACATGAGATTAAAATGTACCTTGATGTTAGACTAGTACGACAGCGGCTTCGACCTGTTCATCCTAAGAAATATGTTGTCATTAAAGCATATGTTGAAAAACTTTTGCATTCTGGCTTCATTTTCCCTGTACCTCTTAGTGATTGGGTATCTAATATTGTTCCAGTGATGAAAAAACAAGGGAAAACTCAAGTGTGCATCAATTATAGGGATGTAAACCAAGCATGTCCAAAGGAAAATTATCCTACACTTTTATTGACCGGATTATTGATGAATATGTCAGATGTGAAATCTTTTCATTTATGGATGTATTTTCTGGCTACAATCAAATCAATATCTACCCATAGGACCAATCAAAAACCGCTTTTATATGTCCGTGGGGCACATTCGCTTATTGAAAGCTACCTTTTGATTTGAAGAATGTAGGGGCTACATTTCAGAGGGCAATGAATTATGCTTTCCATTACATCAAGCACATTGTTCAACCTTATCTTGATGAATTTCCTTCTCATTCACGAAAACAGATTGATCACCTGCAACATTTGAGAGCAATATTCTTACGATGTCGACACTACAAGATAAGACTTAATCCACACAAATGTGTGTTTTGTGTTCATTAATGTATGCCCCAAATTATCAAAAATATTTTTACCTGTATCTTTCCGCTATAGATACAACCATTGGTATGGTTTTAGTTCTAGAAGAAATTGGAACTGAACATCCTATTTACTATTTGAGTCGTAATCTCAATGATACAGAAAGTAAGTATTCACGTGTTGAAAAGTTAGCCTTGGCAGCCATTCAAGCTGTGCAGAGATTTCATCATTACATCCTCCTCCATAAAACTACCATTATATCAGACTGCAACCCTATGACATACATTTTGTCACGTCAATTGCTGGGGGGCAAGTATTTTAAATGGATAGTTATCTTGCAGGAGTTTGATTTGGAATTCATCAAATTTAAATCAAAGAAATCTCTTGTCTTTGCTAAGTTACTTTGTGATCTTCCCTCATCCTCTAATGATTTTACATCAAAAGCATCAATCTTGGATGAGTCTCTATTTCTTATATCAGCAAGTGATCCATGGTATGGATATATACTGGTCTATCTCCAGACCCAAGCTTTTCGGGCTAATACCTCTCACTCTGAACAACGATGTACTCGATACCAAGCCAAAAATAATCTAATTATTGGTGATACACTTTATCATCGTGGTGTCGATACGATCTTAAGTAGGTGCCTTACCCATGAGGAGGCTGAAAAAGCTTTGAATGAGTGTCATTAAGGTGCTTACAGGGGCCATTTATCTGGTTACGCAACTACACAGAAAATTCTACGTGATGGTTACTTCTGGCCAACCATATTCAAAGATTGTATTCATGTTGTCAGAAGTTGCCATGCTTGCCAGATATTTGACCATAAAACCAAATTACCACCTACATCACTGCATCCAGTCATTGTTGTTGGCCCATTCACAAAATAGGGCATTGACTTTATGACATGTAACCCCACCACAGCTGGGGGGCATGGGTATATTATAGTTGTCGTTGACTATTTTACTAAATGGGCTGAGGTGATGCCAACATTGAATAACAGTGGCGAAATGGCTACTCTATTTTTTTTTCAACCATGTGGTTGCGAGGTTTGGTGTACCACAAGCTATAGTTACAGATCATGGGTCACTTTTTTGCAATCACATGATACTCGAATTAACTACCAAATTAGGATTGTCACATGATAGTTCTACTCCATACTACCCTCAAGCTAATGGACAAGTTGAAGCTATCAACAAAGTCCTTAAGCGCATGTTGCAAAGAATGATTGGAGTTCATAAAAGTAATTGGCATTTAATCTTATACTTGGCTTTGTGGGCATATCAAACCTTGGTGAGAAATGTGACCGGATTTACACCTTTTCAGTTGGTGTATGGTTTGGAAGTAGGCTTACCAATCCAATGTGAAATCTCGTCTCTCAAATTCGCGATTGACCTACTACCTGACACTTCTAAAGAAGAAGCACATTTCTTGGATTCAATCCATCTGGATGAAACTTGTCGTGATGCCGCAGTGGCTAATGAGGCACATAAAAAACACAACAAGGTGAAATATGATAAAAATGTTAAGCCTCGTGTCGTCTCAGAAGGTGACCTGGTCTTGCTTTACGATCAGGATTCTAATAAACTTGGAGCAGGAAAATTTGAACCGCTATGGATGGGCCCTTATATTGTTAAACGTGTGTTGATGAAAGGTGCCTACGACTTAGTGGAATATGATGGGATTCCATTGTCGCAACCCCGAAATATGTTGTACCTTAAATGTTACTATGCTTAGTTAAGTGTAGTAAAACTCACTATATATATAGTTTGATTGCATTTGTGTGTGTGTTTCTTTTAGAGTTTTTATTTGGTTAGGTAATCCACTTCACATTTGTTGCAGATGTCAAACTTTTTGGAACCATTGTTGGTTATGCCGATGGATCTAGTCGTAGTACGTAGAATTTATCTTCTGCAGCATGGGCCATTTTTTCTCCAAGTGGCGAGTTAGTGAGTTTTAGAGGGACATGTATTGGACAATCGACAAACAATATCACCGAGTATAGTGCGTTGATTGAACTCCTCTCTAATGCAATTTCACTTGGCATACACTGAATCATCATTAGGCTAGACTCACAACTTGTTGTACTACAACTTACTTGCGTCTATACCGTCCGAAACCTAGCAATTCATCGCATGTTCCTTAGAGTTCATATTTGGAAAGGTATTTTGAGTTTATTCAATATCAGCATATTTCTAGAAATCTAAACACATTAATTGACTCTCTAGCAAATTATGTGTTAAATAGACATTTGCGACATATGTAAAGTAAACATTTCCAATTCACATCATCATTTGAATAGGATTGCATCACTTAACCATAATAAAACTTTGAAATTTAAATAGATAGTTGTATACAAGTTTTTACAAACAGTTTGTGTCCAAGACAAAAATTGGTCATGTGACCCAAAAAACTCAAAATATATGCAGAAAATATCCAAGTAGACTAGTGTTGCTCATGATAACAGCTCACAGCCTGTGCTATCATGCTTAGGAGTCTCATCCAATGACTCGGCATGCCTTTTGTAAGTACTCACTCTGAGACAATGTTAATTTGTGATTTTTCATGTCTCTAGTTATTCTCATACCAAGGGTTTCTTTTGTAGCACCCAAATCATTCATTGCAAATGCATTTGCTAATTTTCTTTTGATCACATTTATTTCTTTCATGTTAGACCCTATAACGAGCATTTCATCTATATACAATAATAATATAATATAGTTGCCATCATTTTTACTTTTGAGATAAACACAATGATTAGAGTGACATCTAGTATAACCTTGTTCAAACATAAACCTATCAAAATTTAGATACTACTTCCTTGGAGCTTGTTATAAGCCATACAAGCTCTTCTTCAACATGCACACTAGTTTCTCCTTTCCTTTGACCTCATATCTTTGTGGTTGTTGCATATAGATCTCTTCCTCCAAATCCCCATGGAAAAAGGTAGTCTTTACATATATCTTCTCAAGATGAAAATCTTCTACTTCTACTACACTTAAAATAGTTCTATTGAAGTTATTTTAACAATAGGATAAAATATTTCATCAAAGTCTATGCATTTCTTCTATGTAAAGCCTTTGTTATACGGAATAGTGTCCACATGGATGCTGCTATTCCCACTAAGATGGGTGGCTATCTTAGAAACAAACAATCAAAGTCTACAATTGATTCCTTTCATGAAAATAGATGAGAGCAGAACCAAGAGGGCCAACCTGAGTCTTGCGCTCGATTCCCTCTCCTTCTTGATAGAGTTTTGATGCTCACTCTTTGTCTTCTCAGCTTCAAAAGGACCTGTAGAATCATAGCAACATACTACTATGCAAGAAACAAGGATCTAAATTCACAAATAATGCAGGATCAGATGTACATTAACCATATACAAGCATATATAAACAAGTACACCAGGATATGGAAGGAAACAAGAATAGCTTTATTCAAATAAAAGTAGCAAGAGGATTACAACCATGAGAAGCTCTGACCCAGCATCATCCTCCAACTAAGAATCCCTTCTTTCACCTCAAGCAAAGAAAAATCACCCAACATTGTGAATGTACACCAGAATACCAACATCACTTCTCTATAGATTACAAAATTCCAGCCTCTGGACCTCTGTGATGAGGGATCCATATTTGATGATTACAGAGAGATGAGTCATCTTTTGGGATCTTGATTAATGTCTTCTTTCTGATAGTTCCTGCTTCCACTTGGAGAATGAAGATCTCTTACTCATCCCTGGTCGAAAATGGAGTGGAAAGTGTTAGAGGGGAAGCTTCTGGAAGATTCCATGATCTTCCACCTTGCATTTTGGTCACTGCCATTTGTCCATTCCAGACCATCGCACCCTACAGAGGAGAAAAACAGTATGCATCGCACCCTGCTCATTGAGAAGGTGATATGCATCGCACCCTCTGCATGGAGCTTTCAGTATGGTCCAGTTTTGACCATTTATGAGTAGTTTTCAGTGGAGAACTTCTGGGAGATGATGTAATCAGTTGACCTTGTTCCTTTAGGCAGTGAAGCAACCCTTTTAGGTTCTTAAGAGCCCTTAGTTTATGGAAATTTGTGATTGGGGTTGAAGTGCCCAAAAATGTCTATAACAGTTGCCCCCTAAAGCATGAGGTCGTTAATCATTTTTGATGTCGGGTGAAATGCTTTACTATGAGGATCGGAATTTTTTCCGAGCTTCAAGGTGACTTGTAATAAGATACAATACAATACATTATATGACAACATTTTTTCATGATCTAGCTGAGGTGGGCATTCCCATGCTCAGCGTTATAAACTCATTTTCATGTACATAGGACAGATGATCGTCTGTGTGACAGACTGATGATATGGACACATCATCCTTTGATTTGGATGATCATCTGCTCGGCAATGATGTACACTGGATGTTTTTATATTCCTGAATATATCACAGCCCGGATGGATGAAACTAGATCTGGGGTCTTCAAACTCGGCCAATCTTCACTCAGAGTACAATTCGATCCATGCGAAAAATGTTTTGGAGTCGAACATGGAAAGACATCGCCTGATTACCATCCAATGATGTAAGTTGTTAACAAGAGCGAGAGGAATCACCAATAATGACAATGACCCTCAAGGTACTACAGTACAATTTACATGGTGTGAAAAAGGACTTGGCGTTGAACACCACACAAAATCTCTCAGTCGAAGGCCATTGATGTAAACTTGTCGCCGAAAGTGAGAAACTTGCCATTGAGGCATGCAAGCTTCAAAGTACTGAAAGGGTTGTTCCTTAGTCAACTTCTTGGATAATGAGCTGATGTCGACAAGAAGAAACCCGTCGCAGGAGGACCTTAATGAATCCCACATCAACGACACAGAACGAAGTAAATGATTTTCGAGGTGAAAACAAACTAACGATATGGGGTTCAGGGTGACGGTCATGAAGGAATGAAGCATGAATGTATTGCAGTGGGTGAGACTTAGGTAAATTGTCTGAATGACTTCTCTTGAACATATCGGTGACACTGTCGATGGATTGGTAGCGTTAAACCCAGAGATGGATGGTGTGACGGACCAATGGTGAAGACCAGTGAACGAAACAACCCAACCCGGCATGGACGCGGAAGGAAAGTGTCATGTTCAAGAGTGACTTGCTACCAATAAAGTTTCTTCTTGTTTTCTTCCCAATTTTCCCCAGTCATTACTGACCAGTACCTCTTTATTTTTTTCAAGCTTGAGGAGGATAACATATGCTTGTTCTATAATCCGCCCTTCGAGCGAACCTGTCGCTCTATTTTAGTGAGCCTAGCAACAGTGAAACTTGTTCTCGTCTTGTTGGATGAGTTTGTCGCTATTAGTTTTAACGAGTTTAACGACAAAGACAACTCGGTCTCTTTCAATTTTAGAGAGTTTGAAAGAAATGGAAAGAAGACTCTGAAGATACTTTTTCGTTGTATAATCCCTTAAGTCCGAAAAAGCGTAAAATAATACAAAAGGGATGAATTTTCGATAGTGTTAACGAGCCGAACAAGACAAGTGCTCGATTTTTTAGTGTAATAATCCCTCAGGTCCAAAAAGATTAAAATCTAGAGGAGGGATAGCACTTCTGATGCCTTTTAACGAGCTGGAGAGGCCAATCGCTTGACAATCTTTTCATATTTTACGAGTCAGGTGAAAAGAGCTTAAAGAAGACTCGTTTTCGAGGAACGAGTGATAGTTTCGAGTAGCAGCTGATTCCAGGTAAGGTTTGGAATTTTCCAATCACGGTAGTGTTACAAGGATGGCTAACAGAATCATTCTTCGCAGATGTTCCTCGAAGGGGTAAACAATCATATGGGGGTGAATGATCGGCTAAAAACATAGTGGAGGTGATGGCGAGAACATGACCAAGGCTCAAAAGCTGGTGATAGGGCATTCACAATGGTTCTTTACTCGTTCATTTTTTAACGAGCTTAAACGCGGGGAGAAACATTTGCTCATGACTTATGTTTATTTTTTAATGAGCTTGAACTATGCGCTAAAACTGCTCGTGGAGAGTTTATTTTTTAACGAGCTTGAACTCTGCGACAACATTGCTCGCCAGTCGTATGATAGAAATGTCTCATTCAAGATGCTATTTTGAAGTGGCTTACATCTCTAAAGCTTTGCCATGGATCGTTTCTTTATGCAAGTTAGGAAACAACTAGCCTTACAGGTTTAAAGGGTTACATGTCCTACAAATTTAAAAAATAAATAGCCGCTCTTTGCTTACATGCGAAAAGGTTTTCATGCCCCCAGGTATAACGAAGTAGAGTTTCCAGGTTACCCTTCAATTTGCAGACAAAACATTTGTTCTATCGGGAAAGGCCTACCTTCTAACGGAGGTATCTTATCCAGTCTAATTCCCTTTTCCTAAACGGACGGGTATCGGACTAGTCATATATCCTTCGTCGAAACCTACCCTATACCTAGAGTTTTCTGCCAAAGCAGACCAGGGTGCATGCCCCCTGGGTTTCAGTCACATATTCATGAATCACTCGCGCTCATCAGGTGGATGGACTGGAGACCGATGAGACATTTCTTGCGTGAAAAGACAATTTAGGGATGGCATTTGACTATTTGCGATGTGTGAACCGGGGAATGACATTTGGTCTACGAGCTTGACCATTCTGCCTTCGTGCGGAAAACACATTACTCTAAAGAGTGAGGAGACGATGGCTCCCATGCAATAAATATAGTCACGTCCAAGGAGTAGATTATAATCTAAAGGTCCTTGAACTACCATAACATTCATGTGAATAGTTTTCCTTTTCAAAGTAATGGGCACATTTGGAAGGATCCCTAAAGGTCGACTGGTTCCCTTGTCGAAGCCTGTCAGATTTCTCATTCCAGGCAAAAGCGATGGCGAACCAAGCGCTTTCCAAGCAGTTGAGGAAAGGATACTCACAAAATCCCCTTCATCAATTATGGTACAACCATGACCTTCTGTAAGCTTGTACATAATTCTGAATGGTACACTGGCTGGTAAACGGGGTTGCCTATAGGTTCCAGTCGAAGGAAAACACTAGGTTGTGGTGGTGGAACAAATAGACGGTCGGGTGGACTCTGATGAACTTCCTTCCTGCGGTAAAGGAACGGGAGGACTGCCCCCAAGCTCATCGGAGTCGGTGTTGATGAAAATAATTTGAACGGTGTCTTTCTCTTTCTCTTTAGTGACGGTATCGTTCGAAGATGAACATTCTGAAGGCAATACTGGGTCAATTGCCGTATCAACCTTTTGACTTTCGTCTGGTATGGATTCCAAAGGTTCATTTTCAACAATAGATGCTTCGGCTGACCACAAGGATGGGCTAGCCGTATTTTCAACCGGTGGAGGGCTCAACAAGAGTTTTTGATATCCAGGAGGAAGTTGTAACGGTGAAACCGGACGATTATCTAAAACTCTTTTAGCCTCTTCAAGAAAGGGACAATGGTGGACGGCGTGATCACCTTCACACAACTTACAAGGAAGTTTAGGATTCCTTTTTTGTCCATGTGCTTCGCTTTCACTGGTTGACAGTGAGCATTCAACATGATCGCCAGAGGTTGATGTTACCGGATGGTGCAAATGAGGAGACAAATCCCTTAAGATTCGAGGGATATAGGGACAATCTCGGTGATAGTGGTCTCCATTGCAAATGACGCAAGGAGATTTAGGTTTTGACTGTGCGGTGTGTGGATTTTTGCTAGATGATACTTGGTTGTTCCCTTTCGATTTTGGTTCCTTTTTCTCTTTCTGCTTCTTCTTCTTCTTCTTAGTTACTTGACTTTTAGCTTTATCGGCCTTGTCAAGCGAAGAGGAAGGAGGAGAAAGAGAATCAGATGAAGCAGAAGGTTGGGAGGTAACTCTAGTATCGTCTAGTTGCTGGTTAGACTGTTAAGGAATTGTGGGATTCTGAAAGACAGAGGTAGAGAAGAGCCAGATTGGCAAACCAATTGTCAATCCTGGAAGTGACAAAGTGGCCATATGGGGTGGACCAACATCTCCCCAAGATAGGAAGGGACTAGGATTTCCTTCACGGGGAAATCCTTGGTTGGTAGACTCCATTTCCTCAACCTGAAGATCAACGGGGGAATTTGTGACGTTATTCCGATTTAAAATAAATTTTTAGACGCTTGGACACAACTTGTTTTTTCAATTTTAAAGAGTCGAGAAAAAACAAAAGATGACTCTAGTCGCCTTCAATTTTTTATTGAGCTTGAAGTGACAAGCGCTCAGAGGACCTTTTCCTTTAAGGAGTCTGAAAAGAAGCAAAATGGACTTCTATGGAGATCTAGGCAGAGAGGATTACCAAACCAATCGTAAAACTGCAGAATACTTTTTACGGTACGACATTCAGTCTTTCCGAATGCTGTGTTCGGTGCATTACGATCGATAGGGCGGCAGACACGGCTTCCTAAGGATAAAGGATGCAGCCTATAGTGGTCTCCCAATATATATGTGACGGTACATGGGAGCACAAGTCCGTACTGGAACTTATCGTCTCAGAGTGGAGGAATCACCCAACCAGCACTGAAAGCAACAGTTACCAGGCTTTACGACGTCGAAATACATCTCTAGCCTAGACTTCTAGATGTTGCGTTAAGTTCCAAAGCGTTGTTAGATTCATTGAGATTTATTTTAATTTGATCTTGCTTAGCAGTTTGCCTTTCAGTTTCACCACGTGATGTATGTATAATTCCTAAATGTTTTCTAAGATGATAAATAGACGTTTTATCTTCTTTCAGCAATGAAAATCCTAGCTACTAAGGGGAAGAAAGTCAAGCGTCTTTTCTTCACAGAGCACATAGCACACGCTAATATGCACAGTCCTAAATCAAGCCAAACATTCAAGATGCAAATGCACATGCATGTATTGGTTTTCAACTCTCTTAATGTGTAAATGACATTAAGAAAACTATGTGCAAAATTGAATTACTTTTAAAGCGACTGTACTCAACAAAATTCTTTTTCAAAATGAAGTGAAAGCAAGAGAGACACTTTGCGATTTTGAAATGGAAATTGCTTTTCGACACTTTAAAACTAGTAAATCAAGTCTTATGCAATGACAACCGTATAATCAACTATCTAAAACAATGGGATTTCTTTCTAAAACTGAAAATGATAGCTACAACACTTTCAGATCTAGAGACGACAATTCGACTATGTTATTTTTTGCAAAAGAGAACTAAAACGACGCACAATACATAAAAACGTTTATAGTTCTTTGCACTAAGGAGGCGGAATAATGCTAGAGAAGGGGGTATTCACAGAAGCACACTGATTACAAACAACAAAAACTCTTGAATAAGACTGAAAACAGTGAGAAACATCCACAGTCGGAGGGTAAAATTAGTCCTCCCTGACCATCGCACCTGTTACACAGTGAACTCAGTATGCAACGCAGTTACTCCATTCGGGAAGTGCGATGCATACAGGCTGCCTTGAAGGCAGGGTGCGATGTTTATAGTGCAAGACTTTGAACGAGACTTCAATCACAGTTTTCAGTTTAGTTCAGGTGTTTAAGCTGAATAAGTACAGATCAATGTATGTAAAAGCACAGGGGTGATTTAAGAGGTTACTAAAGCCACTACTTAGGGCAATTAGATTTCTTGCAGATCTATTGTTTAATTTATAAACAAAAACCCGGAGATTGACTGAAGTAGTATTGACAAATGCAGTTCGAAGGCTAGCTGGCTTGACTTCAGGCTCCGTCTGTATGTTTATAAAATAAACAAGGATAGATAGGCTAACAAGTAATCTAGTCGCTCCCGAGTGGAGTCACCATTTTGTTATACGTGAATAGTGTCCACACGGATGCTGCTATTCCCACTAAGATGGGTGGCTATCTTAGAAACAAACAATCAAAGTCTACAATTGATTCCTTTCATGAAAATAGATGAGAGGAGAACCAAGAGGGCCAACCTGAGTCTTGCGCTCGATTCCATCTCCTTCTTGATAGAGTTTTGTTGCTCGCTCTTTGTCTACTCAACTTCAAAACAACCTGTAGAATCACAGCAACATACTACTATGCAAGAAACAAGGATCTAAATTCACAAATAATGCAGGATCAGATGTACATTAACCATACACAAGCATATATAAACAAGTACACCAGGATATGGAAGGAAACAAGAATAGCTTTATTCAGATAAAAGTAGCAAGAGGATTACAACCATGAGCAGCTCTAACCCAGCATCATCCTCCAGCTAAAGAAGCCCTTCTTTCACCTCAAGCAAAGAAAAATCACCCAACACTATGAATGTACACCAGAATACCAACAACACTTCTCTATAGATTACAAAATTCCAGCCTCTGGACCTCTGTGATGAGGGATCCATATATAGATTATTACAAAGAGGTGAGTCATCTTTTGGGATCTTGATTAGTGTCTTCTCTTTGATAGTTCCTGCTTCCACTTGGAGAATGAAGATCTCTTACTCATCCTGGTCGAAAATGGAGTGGCAAGTGTTAGAGGGGAAGCTTCTGGAAGATTCCATGATCTTCCACCTCGCATTTTGGTCCCTGCCATTTGTCCATTCCCGACCATCGCACCCTATAGATGAGAAAAACAATATGCATCGCACCCTCTGCATGGAGCTTTCAGTATGGTCCAGTTTTGACCATTTATGAGCAGTTTTTCAGTGGAGAACTTCTGGGAGATGATGTAATCAGTTGACCTTGTTCCTTTAGGCAGTGAAGCAACCCTTTTAGGGACTTAAGAGCCCTCAGTTTATGGACATTTGAGATTGGGGTTGAAGTGCCCAAAAATGTCTATAACACCCTTCACCACAAGTCTAGCTTTATAATTTTTTCTACCTCCATCTTCTTCCTTCAACCTGTAAACTCATTTATTCTACAACGTTGTTTTAGCCGCAGGAAACCTGACTAAGTCCCAACTATGGTTATGTACTAAGGAGTCCATCTCTTCTTTCATGGCTAGCTCCCACTTCTTCCTAGTTTCTACCTTCATTGTTTCTTCATAAAATTTTGGTTCACCAAAATCAATCAACAATGCATATATATTGAAGGAGATTATCGTTCAGGGGCTCTACTTATCCTTGTAGATATTCTAACACCATTTTCAGGTGTTTGAGGTGCCTGTTACTGTTGTGGTTGTTGTTTTTGTCCTAGCTATTGATCATTATGATTTTTAGGTACCTTTACTTTTTTTGTGATCTCATCAAGCACTGTGTATTCTCTGTTTTCTTTTTTCCAAGTTATTTTCCTACATCTGATCCTTATATAAAACATTTTCATTGAATATGACATCTTTGATCCTAATTATTTTGTGATTTTCATAATAATATAAGTGATAACCAAAACCATTAACACCATATCCAATAAAGGTACATTTCTTTGATTTTGCCTCAAGCTTTGTTCTATTTTCTTTATTAATGTATACAAAGGCTTCACAACCAAAAGTCTTGTCCATGCCTCCCTTGAAATACCTCTATCCAAGGAACTTGAAGGCCCTTCATTTATTCGATAAACAATAGTATCTACAACATTTGTCCAAAATTGTAAAGGAAACCTTTCATGCAATGTCATACACCTTGCACGCTCCATGATTGTCATGTTCATCCTTTCTGACACACCATTTTCTTGTGGTGTTCATGGACCTGTCTTCTCTTTGTGAATTCCATGCTATGAACAATACTAATCAAACTCTTTGCTGCGATATTCACCTCCATTGTCTGATCTGAGACACTTCAACCTTTTTCCTGTCTCATTCTCAACCAAACATTTCCATTTCTTGAAGGTATCAAATACATAAGATTTATTTCGAATACAATAAATCTAGGTTTTCTTGGTTGCATCATTAATAAGAATAACATAATAGAGAGAGCCATCGAGAGATGATACCTAAGCACGTCCCCATACATATGTATTCACAAGCTCTAATTTTTTGCTCTTCTTTTCTTTCCCAAATCTGAGGAATCTCACTCTCTTATGTTTTCCATAAACACAATTCTCACATAATTCCAAATCAACATGCTTCAAATCTGGCAACAAATTTCTTGAGTGAAGAATCTACATCCCCTTCTCACTCATGTGCCTGAGCCTATGATGCCACAATGTTGTATCTGGTCCTGTAGAGCTTAGAGTATTAACATAATTAGAAATACTATTGCGTAAATACAATGTATCAACATTTTCTCCTTTTGCTATTACTAGGGCTCCTTTAGTGACCTTCTAGGTTTTATCTGTAAAAGTAGTTACACAACCTTCACCTCCCAACTGCCTTGTTGAAATAAATTTTTTCATCAGATCTGGAACATGCTTTACCTCCTTCAATAGCCATTGGTTTCCATTTTGCTGTTTTATGAAAACTTTACCCATTCCAATGATTTTACAGGGTTTATCACCACCCAAAGGAACCTGTCCAAAATCTCCTTAAACATAATCATGAAAATGTTTCCTATTAGGTGTGGCATGTAATGAGGCCCCTAAATCTACAACCCAGGTATCAATAATATTTTATAACTAAAGAATCAAAGCATCATGCAACACATCACCTGTCACATTCACTTCATGATTGCTTTCTTGTTGCGCATCTCCTTATTTTCCCTTCCAAGACTTACAGTCTTTCTTCAGGTGTCCTTTCTTCCCACATTTCCAACACACTATTGCTGATTTGGACTTGGATATTCCTTTCCTTGACTTATTGTGATATCCTAGGCTCTTTCCTCTTTCCATTTTTCTTCCCCTACTCTTTTCAGTAAAATTCATTACTGATGTCTCACTGAAGCTTTTCCGCCGCATTTCCTCACTAAGGATTGCACTGAAAACATCATCAAACTTTAAAGTACTAGATCTAGAGACAAAGTTACTAATGGCCATAACTAAACCATTCCAACTTTCTAGCAATGAGCACAGAAATAACAGAGCCCTAACTTCATCATCAAAAGTTACCCCTACATAACTTAACTAACCAGTAATCATATTATATTCATTTAAAATATCAGCAACAAATCTACCTTCTCACATCTTCATATTAAATAAATGCTTCATAATAAATACCTTATTTTAGTCTGTGTGTTTTTCATATAATTTGGCCAATGTCGACATTAAACCCTCTATTGTCGTTTCCTTTGAAATATTATAGGCTATCGACGTTGTTAGGCATAGTCGTATTGTTCTAAGTGCCTTTTTGCCGAGAATATCTCATTTTGTATCTTTCATACTCATCAGTTTTTTTGCCTTTCCGCTTGATGGTAGGTACAAATCTTTCTGATATATATAATATTCCATCTGCATCTTCCACAACTAGTAGTTTTGGTCATTAAATTTTCGACCCTAAACCTACCATCTTCTACCATTGATCTCACTCGAACCAGGAACCCTTCTCTCTTGTGATTTTATCATCCAAATATACCTTCGGCTCTCATACGAGTTGTTAGAAAATTATATATTACTAAGAAATGAAACACATAAAATATTGTAGAAATATAAACACAGAAAATGCATAAAACAAGAGAGACATTGATATATGTGGTTCACCCAAATTGGGCTACATCCATAGAGAAACAACCAGTCCTTCCTTTATATTATCCAGGAAAATGAAGAGATACAACCTACAACATATATTCTATAATTTCTTCTTCATTCACACACAATATCATCTCTCTTTATCGCTTAGAATACACATCTATGTGGCCGCAATACAATTCCCTCATATATAGTGAGGGCTTGTCTTCTAGGGAAAAAAACACTAAATTAAACATAACTTCTACCTTCATATCATCTGCCTAATGAACAACCTAGATTGACTATGAAATTACAATATTCTACAAGGAAATTTTACATCTATTTTAGCTTTAGGGGCACTGCCCCAGAAACCCTGTCGGGGCGGCTCATAAAAATCATCGCCGCCCCCCTAGACCCCCCTGGCAGTGAAAAAATGGGTGGCGTTGTCACCCCATTATGAACTGGGGTCCAATGCGGCGATACCTTTGGACAAAGAAGATAATCAAGCTCCACACCCAACACATTCAATCCCACCTATGGTAAACAATGGGTTAAATCTAGGCCATATAGATCTCTAAGGGATTTTCATTCTTCTTTTATAATCATTCATGAACCTTATGCCTCCACTTTATTCTCTTTATGGCGATTAATTGCGTAAGTTACCACATGTTACTCAAATACCCTCTAATTTTTAATTGCAACATATTTTATCATTTGGTGTTCCCATTCACAATTTCCTCAACTAGTTATAATTGTTTGATATGTAATAGATTTGTGTGTGTATATATATATTTGAATTTTCGAAAGTATATATAAGAGTGTAATATGTAATAGAATTGAGTCGTCATGTATTATTATTATTGTTTTTAATTGAGAAAACATTATTATTATTATTATTGATCTAATGCTACGAGACAAAATCTCTTTCACAATGAGTTGTCGATAATTTCTCAATGCAAACACTAAGGTAAAAAACTCCTTACAACATATTCCCTATCTTCTTATATCTTAAAGGGTTGTTGGAAAAAAAATGGGATGGGACGAATGTGCCAAGGCATCCCCCCATTTCCTTGGTGAGGAAGTTGAGCAGGAATGGGTTTAGACAAGCCCCTTTTACAAGGGGTGCCTAAATTCCCCCCTTTTGGGGAAGGCATGCCCCGCATCAAGGAAATATTTCCCCATGTGTTCCCCCAAGAATCCCCTTACCCCAAAAGCATAGGAATGTGTGGAATTCCCTCCCTGACCATAGGGGATTTGTCCATGTGGAACACTAGAAATTTATCCATAGATTTACATACATTGCAAGGAATCACAGTTCTCAAATTATTCCCTCATAAAATCAAGTACCAAATAAATGAACTCAACTCCTTTAGTATAAATGCCCTTAATATAGTTATTCTCTACTGTAGATTGATTAAAAGAAATGGTATATAGCTTGAATGTTTGTTCATAAGGACCCACTCTTTGACTATCCATGGTGCCAAGTTCTAGATCCATTAAAATGACTCTTGGACAAACCTACAACCACATTTTATAAAGACGATGAAAATCCAAATGTGAATATCAAACTTACAAGACTCAACATTAAATTAAAAATAAGTTATATATATTCTATGACTTCCATTATTATTTTATGTTTCTTCTTTTTATGTTATCCCCCATAATTTGATTATAGAAGAATTGTTGGAATTGCATTTTTTTTTACTAAATTTACATTTTCATTTTAAAATGAATTTAGTTTCCTCAAAATCCTCTAATGCACTTAAATTATACAATTTCAACAATTGATATATGCAATTTTAGCAAATCATAATCAGATTTTGCAAATAAATGATTTAAAAAGATAACCATAAATGTGATAATATCCATTACACATGGTAACCATAATCAATCATAGTAACCACAATAAAAAATGTTTATCCTCTGTTTGTTATTTCCTAATGAAGAATGTTTATCCTTAAATTTTTTAGAAATATGTTGTCATTAATTTCAAGCACTGATATTAAAGGTGTAATTAATGAAAAGCATTGACGTGTTGAAGGAAAACAAGATGATGGAAAAGGCATTTATGGGTATAAGAATATTGTTAAACTTTTGGAGCCAATTCTAGTTCAGGTGATCACTTCAAGTGATTTTGGAAAGAACGAAAGAGCTTTCCAATGGTATATAGAAGTTTGAAAAATGCCTCCTGGATCACAAGTTATTTTTAGTCAAAGTCAACTACCCCAAAAATTCAAAATGCAGATTTAAAGCTGGAAAAAGGTTCAAATTGGTGATATTTTGGTAGTCGGGAAAAGTTGGAAGATATTTTTGGTAGATCCACTAAACCAAAGGTTTGGGCGGTGAGAGAAATTCCTCATAAGAAAAAGGCACGTCACATAAGGTTGACCATTAGGATGACGTGGACTGTTAGCAAAGTAGGTGGATGAGCATTGATTGGTTCATTATGGCATGGGGGGTCTCCACGGGAGAACTCATCCCAAGAGGCCTTTCCCGAAAGAACCCAAGTTGATCACAAAGGAGAACAAGTGGGATGACTGAACTCTGGGAGGATTTCAGTGAGATATGATTGACATAGAGGAGTTTTCACGGTCCCATTATAACAGTTCATCGTAGAGGTCCATCCCAGAAGAGCTAGAGGAAGGTGCAAGAAGTGGAAGCCAGGATGAGAAGGGGTTGGGATAATGAGGTGAGTGATGTAGTAGTAAATAATTTATCCTAGGACCCTTTAAAATTTTAACAAAGGAAATTGTTGCAAAACCAAGGCCTAAGACCCCCTCTTCCTTCGTACACAAGATAACCTGGATGACACTTGGCATAATTGTATTAGCTTGTAAAAACAACATCGTGACACGGTTAGCATGATGACATCAACAAGGGTGACACGTGGCATGATTTTTTTTCATTTTTAGTTGGCCACATGGGCTAAATATGGGTGACACATGTCACCAAAAAAGAGGAACCATGTGGATATGGTGACATAACCATGACTTCATCTAGAACATGTCACCCCAGAAGTTTTAAAAAGAGTGCAAGATGAGGAAAACTAAGATGATTCGTCATCATGACAATGCAATAAATAACATGGAAGCATACATCACCTCGGTCGATCATTGATTGATCTAAATGCACAATAATGGTCCCATGGGGACACATCACCCTAGAGGTGCCATCCTAGAGGTAACTTAAAAGAGAACTTAAGAGGAACTATCGGGCTGACTAAGCACTAGGAAACGGTGGACATGTCACCATGGAGGCATTGTCTCGGAAGGAAATTCAAAGGAACAAATAAGAAGCTTCGGGTTGACAAGGCTCTCAGACATGATAGTGTACAGAGCATTAGTTTGAGAATGTATACACAAAGCACAAGTGGTAAGGCAGGTCCATGGAGGATACGTAATCCCGAACCACAACACATAGTGAAAAGAGCTACAAACTAAAGCTTAAAGGACCAATATGCAGTTATATACAAAAGTGAAGATCGATGACGTGAAAGAGTATAATGTTGAAAATGAAACAAGATGATGGAGCTTAGTGAAAAGAAGTCACCTTCACTAAGTGATCCCGCATGCTATTTTTGGCGCAAAGTCTATTTTTAGACATATGGATCATGGTCTACGAGTTGCAGGATGCTATTTATGGATGATTGGTAATGCTGGTAAAAATAGATGGACTTCTATTTTTAGACATATGGGCGGAGTCTATTTTTAGATTGCCAATCTAAAAATAGAATAGTCGAATATTATTAGCTCGTAGTAATATTTGGACTATAAACCTTATCTTATCCTCTTGCAGCACTTCAATTCGAGCTACGGATGTGGCACATGCAACTGCCAGAAGGAAATACGCTTTTCTTATGGGTTAGTTGAGCTATTGCATGAAGGGCTTCAGTTAGAACTCAAGTGATTGAGTTTGGTGGAGTTGATTGAGGAGTTGATGGAATTGTGTTCAGTTTGACTTAGTTGAACTAGTTGTATTTAGTCTAACTGCCAAATACACTAGTGATGAGTGGTGTGAATTAGATAATAATTAATTCACTAATTATTAAATCATAAATCAACTAAAGAATACATCAGTTAACTCAGTGCATGGATAGTTTAATGGAGACAAGTGTTAGAGGTGAGTAAAAGGGCAAGATAGCTGTCAGTTGTGACTATAGTTGTGCATGAGATTTTCACAATCAGTGGATTGAGATTGCCAATGAGGATTGTGTAGTGCAACACAAGGGAAATACGAGTTTGTATCAGCCATTCTCATCTATTCTCATGCAGGATTGCACAGTCGAGGCAGGAAAGCAGCGGAGGAGATTTGAACTTGTGATTGATTCAGATCTGAGCTAGTTTGTGTGTAACAAGTGGAGATAGTACTGAGTACTTGCGAGGAGTATTGTACTATGTATTGTTATATGTTCTCAATCAATATAATATACAGATAGTTGGGGGTTTTTAGCTGTATGCTTTCCCCGTGATATACTGTGTTGATATGTGTGATTGATGCTTCAATGTGCGCATGAGATTGTTTCTTAATACTGCAAAATTGATGATCAATGTAGAGGAGGTTATGTATTATGCATGCATTCTGCAAATAGTGTATAATCAGGATAATCTCTGTGAATAAGTGTCATATTAATACAAAAAAATTTACAGGGTATCAGAGCGGTTGATTTTGTAGAAAAATTTCTACAAGATATCAAAGCGAGGATTGATCATCAGATCTATTATTTAGAAAGTGTTTACATTTTATTTCTTTAGGCAGAGTCTGTAATCGGGCCAGGTAGCCTCTGGATTCATATTTATTTTGGAAGGTGAGATATCTGATGAATGCCCATACAGTCAATCTCTATATGAGAAATACTTTGTTCTCACGAATTTTAGATCAGAAGTAGTTGAGTTTTGAGCTGGTGGAATTCGAATTTGCAGCAGTGTTTTCTTGGTGTCAAAGTTGAAATGTCTTTCAACAGATTGCGATTGGAGTATGCACTTGAAGGCATCTCGAATTATATTGCATGGAAAGACAGGATGGAGGCAGTGTTAGATGACAATGGGTTGAAGGAGTTCATAGATGCGGATGTCCAAAAATCTACTGATGCTGCTGAAGCTGAGGCTTGGAAAAAGAAGACAGAAAAGTGTCGAAGGATTCTGTTGGAGGGCGTGAAGGATCACATTGTGTCCAGCCTCCATGGAAAGGCTTCTCCATACTTGATGTGGAAAGTGTTGAAATATTTATTCAAAAGCAAGAGCGACCAGAGGAAGTTGGCGCTAAAGGATAAATTCGGAAACATTAAGTGTGAGAATGGAGACAGTATGCCCAAGTATCTCACGAAGTTCACCCAATGTCGGGATGAGATGGGAAGTGTAAGGGTGACTGTCGATGATGAGGACTTGGTGAGATTGTCTCTCCTTGGTCTTCCGAAGAGTTGGCATTCCTATCAGGACTCCGTCAATGGTCGGGAGAAATTTCCAAGATGGGAGAGACTTCGGTCGGATCTTGTGCAAGAGAAGATTAGGCGAAATACCAGGGATAGATCTTCATCAAAGGCATCTGATGAAGAAAATTGCGCTTTGGCTACCAAAAGAAAAGAAGGGGAAGAAAAAGAAAGCTTATCATTCCGGTGCGAAAGGCAAGAAGTAGGACATGTCCAAGGTGAAGTGCTTTCACTGTCACCAGCACGGACACTATGCCACAAATTGTCCGCAGAAGAAGAAAAATAAGCAAGCTGCTAGATTTGCAGTGGGAGAGGCCTTAGCCTCGCAGTTTGAGCTAGATTTTTCACTGATTGCATGCTTGGTATCAAGTGTGCTGGGATCGGTATGGTTCTTGGACAGTCGTGCGTCTTTTCACATGATAGGAGATCGAGATTTGTTTTCTGATCTGAATGAGAAAGATCTTGGAGTGCACATCGAGATGGGTGATGATGGTAGATACAGTGCGACCAGTATCGGTACTATTTCCTTTGAGAGGGAGTCTGGTAAACCCTTCGTATTGAAAGAAGTGATGCATGTTCTAGGATTGAAGAAGAATCTTATCTCTATGGCGATTTTAGAAGACAAGGGATATGATGTTGTCTTCAATGAGGGAAAGACTTTCCTGAAAAGTAAGACAACTGGAGAAACCCATAAGATATGGGTTCGGGTCAAGAACCTGTATGCTCTTGAAGTTCAAGATGCATGCAAAGCCTTGATTAGTAAGGCAACTGATGGAGACTTGGTGGTTGAGAGGGAGGGTATATTACCTCTCAACATGCAGATCCAGAAGAAGTCTCAGACAATGGTGGAGCCACGATTGGTGCAGCAGCTTCAGGAGGTTGTGGAGCAGCTACAATAGGGGATGCTGAATGGAGATCGAGTAGAGACATCTACTCATTCAGAGACCTCCAGTAAGGGGAAACTTCGAGCCAGGTGGGCTGAGGGATCACATGCAGCCATACCTCCAGGTAGGAGGTGGGGCGATATAGAGTGATCGTCCCAAGGAGAAGGGGCATGATCCTTGAGGTACCCAACCTCTTGGATGAGACCTTGCTACAGGAGCCCCGATGTGGAGTAGCAGGAACTAACTGATTGGGTAGAGACAAATGCAGATGGAGTGGTAGAGAGATCAACAGTCTAGGGAATCCCAGGACAGTGCATAGCTAGCAGGCTGCAACAATGCGAGAGGCACAAGTGTTTTTTACAGTGCTAGGTGGCACAGAGAGGTGTGCAATAGTGCGAGATGCATGGAGATGTTGCAGTAGCGCAGATGTCAGAGAGGGAGCACTTGTCAATAGCATGTAGAGCTTTAGCATCAGAGTATGTTCCTAGCCCAACAGAGGGGTCAGTTGGGAGTGTTTTTGTTCCAAGTGTTGTTGGAGCAAGTGGACCGGGTAGATGTGTTGTATGCAGAACATTCCAGAGTTACAGGATAGGGGTTGTAGATACTCCATATCTTGTTGAGAGGGAGTGTTGAAAATGAAACAAGATGATGGAGCTTAGTGAAAATAAGTCGCCTTCACTAAGTGATCCCGCAGATTATTTTTGGCGCAAAGTCTATTTTCATACTATGTCTATTTTTAGACATATGGACAAGACCAAATGAACAAGAGACTGTGGACAATAGACTGTGGACAATCCGGATCATACAACTTCAAAAAACTTCCACAGAAGCCTAAAATCTAACATTGGCTAGACTTGGTGATGCTATAAAATTGGAATGTCACTACTAAAGCATGATACAAATTTCATAATAACAAGTTGAGAAATTTTAACTCATTTTTTCTTAGGAGACAGGTAAGCAGTGCTTGAAGAATTGACAAGCACATATATAACACTTGCTAGGAGTGTGAGGTGAATAAAAAATAAAGATTCATGCAATAATTAAAGTGCAAGATGACTAAAGTTAAATGACCAAAAATATCAGTCCAAATTCTTTAAAAGAATAATCAAATTTGCAATATGTGCACAATTGAGTGTTGAGCGTATATGTGTTGGATTGATGTTTTTGGTGTCTCTGGTGAGTTTATGAGTGATCAAATATTGTTGAAGGTGATTGAGGTGAGTGTTTGAAGAGAAATTTATTTGTAAGGGAATGACCTTCATGATTTGAGTTTGAAAATTGTATGAAAGATGAATCATTGAGGTCATGCAAGTGGAAGCTTGCAGAACAAGGGTTGTAGCCCCTTTTAGTATTTGTTGGTAAATATCTAGGGGTTGCAGCTCCTTTCAGTTGTAGCTAATAAATTAGGCAAGTATAGCTTCCTTTTGGGTTTAGCCAGAGAAAATTGTAACAATGAGTAGTGGATTGCCTTTGTAAAGAGATCGAACAAAAGTTTTAAAGAATCTATGTGTGATGCCTTGTGTTTCTTATGTTGATTCTTGTTATGCTCATGTGAATTAATTGTTGAAGCATTCATTGGTATCCTAATATCTTTCACAAACAAAAGAAAGTTGTAAAATTCTGACAATATTGATTCAACCCCCCTCTTAGTAGTGTCCTGGTTTCTAACAATTGGTATCAGAGGAAAACCAGGTTACTTTAGATCAGTTTAAAAGTTAGAAGTACGATCAAAGACCATGGAAAACCAGGAAGGAGGATACACCAATAGGGCACCTATGTTCAATGGAACAAATTGTGCATTATAGAAAGTAAGGATGAATGCCTATATTCAATCACTTGGAATTGATGTATGGGATGTAGTGGAAGAAGAATATCAAAGGCCTCCATCATTGACTACAAGATATTAGAATATAGAGTTTACATGTAATGCCTACTTAAATCAAAACTACTTAAGGTCATGGATTTCTCTACTGCAAAAGATATTTGCACTAATACACATGGGTGGAAATTCCAATGAAATGGGTGAAATTAGAAAAATTGTTGGAAGTTAAATGTATTTTTTGTTTTTTTTTTTAAATCATGATGGTCATCAAATATCTAATAGCATTTATTGGGTAATTTAATTGGTGATTAAACTACTTCATTAATTGTCAACCAGGGTTTGTTTATTTGTGAAGTGCATGTGCACAATATATGCTAGGAGATCTATTTTTTATTAAAAGATGAAACTAAAATGTGATTTTTAATCTATTGAGGAAAATTGTAACAAGATTAACTCGTATCATTCTGTGCACATATTGTTTCCATTAAAATTGTTCTTTTGAAAGAAAATTAGTCTTAAAGGCAAAATCAATTGAAAATTATGTTATTGAGCTTAATTGAAACTTATTCTACTTGAAAAGAATTAAAATTTACTCTACTGAATTGAATTGAAAAGATTATTCTAATGAACAAAATTGAAACCTTATTACTGTTGTGAATTGAAATTCCATTCTAATTGCTTTGAAATTAAATTCTATACTATATTAAACATAAAGAAAGATTTGATCTAAGTGCTTTGGAATTATATTAAGAAATAAAACTTGAAAGTGGTGATCTGGAATACAACTCACAAGAAATACTAGTGTGCACAGTTGAAACTAGAATCAATTTGGTCATTAAATTATAAATATAAAATAAGATAATTGAAATGAGAAAATTAATAAAGGAAATATTTTTGGTCTTTTTATCATATATGAGTGCTCGAACTGTGAAATCCAATCAATGTCAAATCACGAAAATAAGAGTACTAACATAAAGCATCTAACTATTTGTAATGGAAAAGATACTACTCATGAAACAAATCAACAACTAAACTAACTTACAACTCTTCAAGGGGCCTTCCTTTTGAGAGTAAGATGAAAGGACTTCAATTAACGAGTTATTCACCCATGTATTTAATCACCAAAGAAATAGATAAATTGCATTAAAATTAGAAGTCTTCGATATAAAATGATTACAGAACTTATATATGTCCATTGTCCTGCTCCAAGGCTATTTATAATCCCCTTTTGAATAATAGCTTGAAGAGTTATAAGTTGATAAGCTATTCTATATTTGGCAAATAAGTAATTAAATCATAATACGAATTATGCTTCTCATGATTTTCTATGAGAAGAGAAAATAATGAGAAGATTTTGATTTTGACATATTGTAATGTTTGATTCCAAACTTTTATCATTCAATGCCATGCTCTCTTAACAATGTGATGATCTTCCTTCAAATTATGCATAGGGATGAAGTATTATAATTCTAGTTTTACCATCATATTTCTCGAACTCTATGAGTTTCCATATCAGTGTAATAGGTGGATGTCCATATGTTCAACATTTGACATCTACCTATATCCTTTATTCCTCCTCAAATGCACTGGAACCTGTCTAACCATGGATGTAGCTACAAAACCTTTGGTTGGTTGCAGAATGAGTGCATTTCAGTAGCTATAAATATATTTTGATGAAATTTCATAAAGAAACAATAGACTATAAACCATGAATGAATGATACCTTTTATTATGTCTAAGCATATCTGAAGTGACCTTTCAACTTGAAAATATGGAAAAACTTATCATGAAAAGGATGGAAATGAAGATAAAAGGGTATTAAAAAATAAGACAATTCATGACTTCAACAGTCCCCCACAGTGAGGATTTTGCATGTCCTCATGTATCAAAACTTGAAAATTGGGGTAGTGTTTTATTTACATCACTATTTCTGAAGCTTGGATTAGAATATCCAAAATAGTGCCTCCTTTTTTACTCTTAACGTTAAGTTCCAGTCTTAGTTTCCTCATTAAGATCTTTCTTTGCAATCCTCTAACTATCTCTGATAATCATGTTGTTGGCTTTGAGTTTCTTGTTTTTGTTATACTAGTGGCACAATTTCAACAACATACTATCATCTTGAGTCCTTAAAATTTCATGTTGTATTTTCATCGCCTTATTTTCTTTTTTGAGATGCTTGTTTAATATTTATAACTTGTATATATCTTGCTTCAGAGCATCTTCAATCTTGTGTTCTTTTCTAGGAATTCCATCTGTCAAGGTAACCTTTTCATTAAAAGGTAACCTTTTCATTAAAATAATCTTCATATTCACTTTGTAGAGGAGAATTTACCTTATGTTGCGCTCTCTACTCTAGTGTTTCCACATAGTCATATATTTGTTGTTGGACAAGGTTTATTTCAGGTGTCTTCTTGGTAGGACTTGGGGTTTGATAAAATGGTGATGCGCTTGCCACTTCATTCATGCTATGATCTTTCTCCTTGAGGTCAACTATTTCAAGTGGTTGTATATTTAAATTCTTAAAAATGAGTTTACTCCTTCTCAACTTTAGTTCTGATTCCTCTGTCTTTTGGATATTATTTCTCTTGTTACCTAGCTTCGTCATTTTCCCTTTTTCTTTGACCACTGCCTCTTCTTCTTTTATTTCTTCATACTTCTTAATACTTTAGTTGGCTTACTTTCTTCTAACACTTTTTTTCTCATTTTTCTGCTTGATTTTATTTAGAAACTAACAAAGGAGGGTGTTATCCTTTGATTCTTCTGGTGAAGCTTCCATTTGTTCTGCTTTTTTGATAGTCAAATCCTCATCTTCATTGACGAACTCAGGGTTAGGGCTTTAAATTGTTCTGCACTGACTTCTTTTAGTTTTTTTTACTACTTCCTCTTTTGGAGCCTTTCCAAAATGGTTTTAGACTAAAAATATTTTCCAATTATCTCCCTTAGTCCTCAAATGTGCTTCAATAAGAATTTTAATTATTGCATGATGATATAGGGTACTATCAAGGGTTTTAGAATATCTCTAAACACGATAAGCCATTTTATTGAGACTACAAAGTAGAAAATATGGTAAACTCAACTTATTTCCATCAATGAAGTGTATTAAGAACAGAACGTCATAGAAAGACATTGTGCCATATCGTACCTCACAAGTTAAATTTTTTTGGATGACTAACAACAGATTTATCCCCTTAGTTTTCAATTTAGTGTTGATATTTAGCTCCAAGAGGGTTTTCAATTCAAATTTATCCAAAAAGTGTTGATATCAAAAACTCCCGATGAGATATCTACAAAATATACAAAGAAGCCATTGCTTGGCCAAAATCTAAGCAAAGTACTTCTTGAGGTAGAGCCCATCAGGGGGCTCTACCAACTTGCTCCTAGAGATGTTTATAGGTATAGCAATTGAACCAATCAATATATGACCTTCGGCAGATAACTTTGTTGGAGCCAAAGGTACCATACAAACATCATTAGCCAGAATAGAGGTTTAGATTCGACTTCATGCCAAGGAGGACGAAAACATGAATGATGATGTAAATATTCTAATGGTCGATCTGCAAATGTCATTGCTTCGAAAACTTCTTCGTCCGATGGAAAAACAGTATCCGAGCTATCCAAAGCATAAGTGGAATCAAAGGTCCGAGTATAAGCCACATCACCATCTAATCTTCCTCAAAAGAAGGAGTAGGATGATTGTCTATGGAGTTATCGATAGGTTCATATGTAGGCTCCACTATAGACATAGGAGATTCTATTCCACCCACCTTCCCTTCATCTGATGTGGTCACAAATAAAGGTAAGGTTCCAAGATCCAAAAAATAGTGAGTTCAGACAAACTCTTTTTGTAAAGGATCCTTGGAGGATGAAATTGTATCTATCCTAGCTATAGGAGGGGAATATCAAAAATACTCATCAATGAAGAGTACATCCTGACTCCTAAATTCTTAGTAGGCAGACGGGGGTTATCCACTAAGGGAACAAGAGAATCCGAAGTTGCTCGAGGATTGACTAGAGAATAATCCAATTGATAAACTTTAACAATTTTCCCTTCATGAAGAAAGCAAATGACTCGAAACAAAGTCGAGAAAACGACATCCATTTCATATATATAGTTCCTTCCTAAGAGGAGATTGTAATCTAGGTTAGCATCAATGACTTCTACTTCGATATTAATGACCTTTCCTTCAACACATATAGGAAAGGCCGGGATAATCCTGTATCGCCTATGAGAATGACCATCAAACGCTGTCAAGAGGGTAGGTGAAGGAACAACCAAAGGCGATCCAATGGCCTTCCAACATGACATAGACATGACACATATGGAAGCTCCATCATCTATAACTGTCCGAAAAAAATTAGTTTTCTGGTAAGTAGACTTTATCTAGAAAGCCATATGATGAGGAAGTCTTTTTTTGACATTATTCATATCAAAAGTGAGAGCTAAAGAATTGTTTGGATCCACTGCCCTCATTGCCGAAAGCAAGGCACTTCTTTGAGCTAGACATGACTGGACAACCTCTAAAGTAGACATCACACATGGACTCTGAGCCATATCCTCCACAATGTAGTAATTCTGAGCTGCCCTAGCATTAGGGTTGATAGTGGCGCATTTAGCGGAACCTTTCATTATCCGAGGTATAGTCTCGACAGAGGGTCGCTCAATATGAAGTGGATTGGTAGTTTCAGGAATAGTTTTATCTTTGGATGTTTCACCTTCACCATAATCGCATGACTGAGTGGCCACATGGATGTTAGAATCCATCATGAAAACATTTGATGATTTCTCCCCTTCCTGGTTTCTCCTAGTAGAGGTACCAGGATTTGAACTCGCGCCAACAAGCATCTGCTGCCCTTGGGGAAAAGGGGTGGTTAACACAGCTTGAGAACTAGAAGTCCCTTGCTGTCCTAACAAGTGTTGAGCATCTTGAATTTTTGGGCAGAGATGAGTTAAAAGGTCTCCACTGCATAACTTGCAAGGAAACTTGACTTTCTTTCTAGACTCATTTCCACCACCACCAACATTATTGCTAGGTTTATTTGCGTCAGTATTCCCATCTTGAATATTTTTCTTACCTCGTCCTTTCTTTTTCCCATTGGAATTTTTGATTTCCTTTGGGGTTGGAAGATTAGACGGCATTCACGGAATAGGGTTGAGAAGACGAAGGGTTAGACGATGTGACATGATTGGTAGGAGCAGTTTGTAAAGAAAACTACTGCAATTGGCTCAATAGGTTCACCACATTGGTGTCTATGGATCCAACGATACCATCCGCATGGGGACCTAGCTTCGACTTGGCTATATCAACCTTAGTCCCAGGAGCATCAGGCAAGATTTTTTGTAGAATACCAAACTGAGAGTAAATTATTTCTAATTGTTGGGCCCTAAAAATAGCTTGCTCTTCAGAATAGACTCTAGACAGAGAGACGTTTCAAAACCATTCAAAATGGTATTTAGGAGAAATTTAGGCTCTAATGAGACTCTTTCTCCATCTCCATTCTTGAAAGTGATCAGAAATGTGAGTTTTCGTGTCCTGACGAAAATTAGCCAAAAGTTCAATTTCGGCACCATAACGAACAGGAAACTGGAAATGATTTAGGAAAATATTAGCCAAATTGGTGAAAGATGTAAAGCTGCCTACTCGAAACTCTATATACCACTTGGCTGCATTGCTAGTTAAGGTGCGTTGAAAGAGTCTCAACCTAACCGAATCATCGATGAGGGATTTTGATGAGCACCACAAATGGAATGTAGTTACATGGTTGCTTGGGTCTTCACCACCCTTCCCCTCGAACTTTGGAATGTTCCATGGAAGTTTGGTTGGGAATAGAGGCCAGGCTAGATTGTATTTGATTGGATCATATGTTAATTTCGTGAGGTTTGGCAAATTCAATGTTGCCAGAAAAGGAAGCCTAGGAGGACCTGGGGGATTCCATCCAGATTGGGTAGAGTTCCCAAAGTTCTGAAAAGATTGGCTTGGATTTTGTAAGGCACTAGGATGCCCGAAGTAACCAAAAGAACCAACTGAACCAAAAGGCAAACCTTGTGATCCAACAAAACTCGGAGTTTTACCAACTCCGGCCAAAAAACCTCCATAACCAGCGAAGCTCCCTCCTAAAGGATTATAAGGAGTTGATAACCCCTGATAAGGATTCCAGGTAGAAGCTAAGGGCGGAATACTTGAAAATGAACTAATTGTGGAGTACGGTCTATTCCCTTGTTGGCCGAAAAACGGATTCCCAGTTCCTATGCCACTAACCACAGGGTTAGTCCAACTTTGAAAGGGATTACTACCCTATCCTATAGAGGAAAAAGGCATAGATCCTATTGTCGGGTTGGAATGTGGTATACGACCACTTCCAAAAGGAAAACCTTGAAATGAAGCTGACCCACCCATCATGGATGTGGAGGCACTAAATGGAATTGACGAAATACCCTCTGAATGGGTGCCAAACAGGAAAAATCCAGAACCAGATGCATTGGCTTGGGAATTTCCACTCATAGAAGGAATGGAGGTAGACCCAACTAAGGATGTGCTAGCAAAAGACCCAAATAAAGATGCATAGGGGATGGAAATAGTTCCTCCCCCTTGTACTGATGTTGGAGTCTGCATGGTTGTAGCACTTGTGGTAGAAGTCATGCTTCCAGTGGTGGTCATCGAAGGTAAGTGCATAATATGACCTGGACTTGATGGTCTATGTGTCAGATTCCCAATGTATTGTAATGCATCTGGATGACTAGAAGGTAGATGAGAATTCGGAGTCGCTAACGACTCTGGGAGTTCTTCTACCTCAATGTTATCTTCCGATTGAAATAGAACTCGAGAAAGAACTGGGGTGTTCCTCTCTAGTTCCGCAGAAGTACCAGGCCTATATTGAACACTAATGTCCCCAAGGGGAAAATCAATCCCTGATGCATCGGCTACCATGGGATGAAACCCATTGGTAGTATTTCCTCTGCGGCTTCTAGGAGAAGGCTCTAAACTTGGTGGTGAAAGACCACGAAGTCTTCGAGACTATCTAAGTGATCAGTCAACCAATTTGAATTTTTTATTAAGATATAATTAAAGACTCAAGAAAAAATGAAAGCTAGGCCAACTAAGAGCATATAGCACACACTAAAATGTCCCTAAAAGATGTCAGCTAGTCAAACAACTTTCAAGTATTTCTGCTCCAGGTGATGAGGACCGGACACCAAAATACAAGAAAGTGAAGTAAGGAGCCTTTCGAAGATAGTCTGGGATAATGATGGCCTAGTCCTACCAGCGAAGGTAATAGAGGAAGTTATGTTGACCTCCTAACAACAGCCTGTGTTGGTGCAAGCCCCCAAGCTTCACAAGCGTGCCCTCCAAAAGTATCATTGAGAGTGATACAACGTCGACCTCAAGTGCCATGAGATTCCCCTCCGCAACCACTTGTGTAGATCCCTAGGAGAAGCAACTAAGGTTATGAACTCGTGTCAGAAGCTAGGCGGAATTGTCTTGAGGTAAGATCCAACAAGTAGGAGAGGGGGTGTCTCTCTTCCTTATCTTAAAAAACCCTCGTGCTTAACTCCCAAATCCAGAGCTTTCCTAGTCTCCCTAACGCTATTGGATTTTCACTCGCTATTCAGACTTCTATGTTTGACAGTTTAAATGGCCTTGGAGATTTTTCTCTCCACTCACCTAATCGAAGGCCCTAAAATATCCTAAAACTTATTGGTGTGTCTAAATTGACAATATAAAAACGTTTTAGTATATTTTAATTAGCGCTTGTTTTTGAATGGGTTGTTCTTAAGTCAAGGGATAAGCGGAAATGAAACTTGTGGTGTTTTGACGCAAAATAAATTAATAAAAACCAAACTATATGCAAATGCACTCGTTTTGTTCTTCGATGAAAGAAATTTCTACTAGGTTCTAAGGAACTTCGATGAAAGAAATAAATTTCTCTTTTCTTTTCTTTTTAACAAGCTTCACACTCGCAAAAATTAACAAAACTATGGATGCCCTAAAAAGATGCACAAACTATCCTAATGCAGTGAGTATATGCTAATGCAAAACTTAAGAATACTCTAAATAAAAGAATGAAAGTAACTTGTTTATCGCTTCTAATTAGCCACTTAAGATGTTTAGATAGAATATAAGTTGCTAATGCTCATTTTCGTCCAAACACTAACAGAAAATCTCAAGACTAACAAAAATGCACTTTCACTCACAAAAAGAAACTAAATCAAAACAAGGCCAAAAAAAAACAAAACCAAGTTTTCAAGAAGTTTTCTTCAAAAGAAAAAAAAAATGACTTTTCAAAAGTGTTTCAAATACTATTAAAAACTTTGAGACTGAAGAATAGGCAATAAAAACACTTTGCAAGTTATCAACTCAAAATGGGCGAAAACTCAACAAAATAGGTGTTTCAAGATGCTCTTAATCGACCAAAAAGCAGCAAAAGGAGCTTGGTGACAGTGATCAAAAGATCAAGAAAGAAAACTCTCAAAATCGTCACTCAACAACTTTCAAAAAGCAAGAAAAGCAAATGGTCACAAGATGCAATTTTGACACAAAGCAGGGAGGTCACAAAGATAAAGTTTGTCACAAAGATTGAAACCAATCTTTCTGCCTTGGAGAACCAGAACAACCAAGATTCTCAGAGAGAAATCTCGTGTGCTCAAACAAAAATGATGACACTTGCAACAAAACAAAATAAGACCACAACTTTTCACAAACGGAGAGAATTCGAAACCGGAAACTTGTTGTAAAAACATATGCTAACAACCAAACTTGACTTCTTAGGAAACACTCAGACTAGCAAACAAATTTACTGAACAAGAAATATTTGCAAAAATCTTGGAAAATTAGGGTATACGCGATTGTGTCAATGCACAGCTGCGTGTATACTCAATTCAGCCCAAAGAAACTTGCGTATACGGGGGTTCATATGGGGAAACTTGCGTACATATGCCTTTGTAACCTGGAAAAACTACGTATATAATAGTTCACAAGAAAAAGAAAAAGAGGGGTCTGAAGAAACTGTTCAGACTTAAAATTCTGAGTTCCTATAGGAACAAACAACTCGGTTATAGCAAGAAAATCAAAGGTTGAGCCCTGATTTGCTTGAATTAACGCAAACTAGGAACAACAATATTTTTTTCCCCAACGGAGTCACCAATTATGTTGAGGGACAAAGTCCCCTAGGGTTTTGGGTCAACACCCTAGTAGAGCGGGGGTTATCTACAATGAAAAACAAGCATTCCACATAGCCATGATACTAATATAAGCAAACTACGTGAAGAGAGGTGCACCTAGGGGTCCTTCGTTCGGGTAGATCTAGCCAGGGCCCAAACCCTCTTGGAATTCCTTTCGATCCTTCAACCTGCAAAACAATCAATTCAAAGAAGCATAACAGTATATGGACCAAGCATCATAAAGAAATCAACTTCATAGCATATTGAAAGGTAGTTAGTTATACAATTGAAATAACTATTCATATGCAAATCCTAACATTAACATCATAAGCATGAAGAAGATTAATTTCAAGAACAAGACAAGTGTTTCTTTATTGCAGATAACTAAAATACAATAAGGAATGATTTCACCTAAGTCTTCCTCTCGCTGGCTCCAAGCGGAACTGTCCTCCAGGTCTATCCAATCTCAAGCCTTCAACAAACTCCTTCCATGACTCATACCAAAGTATCTCAACTAGTCAAATAACATCAAAGCTCAAGGAAGCAAGGGTTTCCTATAATGGGAGGAAGTGCTAGAAGCACAAGGATCTTCAGACGTAATCAGGGATAATCTCAGCAGAGTGATTTTTCTCTTTATTCTCTCCTCCTTAGGCCTTCCCATTGAATCCTTTTTATACTTCTCCCAAAGTAGTTTGTTAGTTGGGAATTCGTTGGGAATAGTTGGGCCACGGGCACTAATAGGTAATCAACTGGTAAAACCTGTGATCTCCACCCAAATTTAAGGAGATTTATTTTCTTTTTAAGTGTTTTAAGACATATACGTGGGTTGGGTATACACAGACCCACGTACACACATGTTTAGATCAGGGCAATGTCGCGTATAGGGAGTAAAACACTAATTTTAAGTATTTGGACCAGGTTTGGAAGGAGGGGTTGCCCCAGGTCATGAGTGTACCATCAAAAACATCAAGAGTGAGATTTGGAGCTATAACATACTGGTATCCCCTTTTTGAAGATGGAAGTATCCATATATGAGTTTCAGAGGATGACTATCTATTCTTTTTCTTTTATTTTCCTATTTTTGAACCAACCCTCTCTATTTCTAGGTAAGCTTGTTGCTTCTTCCATTATGGATTCTATAATTATCAACCTAATGTATCCAATCTCCACCTCTACTCCATCGGGAACCTTTGGTTTATGTCCATCCAATTTCCCAAATAAATCAATCCAAACCACTTTTTGCAACTGATCTTTGACCCGTGGATATGCGTGAAGAAAATTAACTCCATTGGGCTCAAATCTGACGATCACACCCACTGTGAAGGAGGAGTTTCGATCCCAAACTGCTTTTCTTAACAAGGGTGATGGAGGGGTGGTCGGTAAGGCTAATTTGTTTTATGGTGGTTAGGGTCAAGCGGAAGTGAAATATATCACTTATGGTAGTGTTCAACTCATAATAAAACTTCTCCTCTTGCATAAATGATTTTCCACGATCCTTAGATCCATTTTTATGGGATTGTTAGAATCTAGGTGATTTTGTATATAATGGAGAGATTTTGATGTGATGGATAGGAATATGATGACAAAATAAGGGTATGATTGTAGGGAGCGTTACAATGTCTAAGGTTTGCTCAATTTTTACAATATATGTATCATAATCATTTGATGGGCTTATAAATCTAATGCTCTTTAAATGAAAGATAATATCACATCCTATTTGCATATTATTAATTTAAAGATTTTGGAATAGTGTACCAAAAATGCTTACTTAATTCACTGGTCACAAGTGACCTTAACAAAAAAATGTGCTCACTTTTATGCTTTAGATCTGCAAGAAAACATGATTAAACCCTACAAGATAATATATGATGTAAGCCCAAAACATATAGCAGCAGTAAAGAAAAGTGCAATAACCCAACTGAAAGACTTCAAATGAATAATATTTTATTAAAACACCTAGTGAGGAAGATTTACAACATGGGTTTGTAGATCTCGCTCCGTGGTATGGGTCCTTTTGATTTCCTTATGCTTTAGAAATCTTGTTCTCCTCTCTCAAATATGAAAAAAACCCAAAAGAAAGATGGATTTCAAGTGGGAGCTCAAATGTTGTGAGATGATAATGGTGACGATGACAATGATCATGGTGAAGAATGAATGGAAAACCCTCCTATTTATAAAAAAGTATTGAGCTAAATTTGGAAATGGAAAATAATAAAATATTATTGAATAAATCAAAATCTAGCTGTTAGGAATACTTTATTATATTTTTTGGAGAGGGAAAGGATATTCGAAATGGTCAAATATATTTATTTAGAAAATGGTTGAAGTGATTAACAAATAAAATGATTTATTAATCACTTTGTGAGAATTAAAGAAAGTGTGAATTTGAAATAATTATTAAATAATGGCTTTACGATTATTCCAAAACTAAGAATGAGGAATAATAAATAAATAGTGATTTATTTAATTATTCCAAGGTGATTTAGTCAAATGTGTTGAGAAATAGTTGTTAAATAATGATTTAATAATTATTCATAGAGAAAATTAAATAATTCTCATGGGGTTTTTTAATTTTAATCAGAAATAATTTAATAAAAATGGTTTACTAAATTATTTTCTATGGTGAAAGTGAACTTACTATGGTAAAATTAATCCTACATGGTGTATTTCAATTTTCCTAGTATGAAATGGCTAGATGATCATTTTTTGGGTGATAAAAAATTCCCCCCAATGTAAGAGCATCAAGAGAAAATTGTATGACCAAAATACATTGTAGGTTGCACTTCTACAAGACACTGAAGGGGATTCAAAGAGAGAGAGAGAGAGAGTTGAAGCGATACAAGGAAGGACTGATAATGGAGGGGGAGAGACCTACTAAGTTGGTATAAGCCTCTTTTTATTTTGGAGTACATGATCTCAAATGAGGTGGGGGATTCATACCCATACCCACTGATATAACTGAGTACAAATGATAATGTTGCGCTCAACAATGTGGGTTTGACCAACAAAGTACATGATATATGATACGTTGGCATCAATTGGCCAGAATGTGATACAATAATACAATGAGTCGCATATACATAACATTCCTAGAAAACAGAGACCATGACTAAATACAATAACATCTTTTGATATGAGTACATGAGACATAATTCCCCTCAAGTTGACATGGTGAGGGGAATCACGACAAAAGAGGCCCTGCTGAATAGGAAATGGATATGAAAATCTCAATGGACTATCTGAAGGAAACATGCATGTTGTGGGCACTACAAGCGACTGAAACCAAACCGGTCAAATCTATGGAACTGCATTTGAGGCTAGATCATGAGTTGCTAACATCCGGGCATGTGGGGGGCTACCTGAAATGATAACCCCTCATGAGGTTTAGAACATCTCACACACACTCAGGAAATGCTAGTACAATTTGCGGGATCACCAGACCATCAAGTGTATGATTCTCGATCATGTGATAATGAGTTGGAGTTGAGCACACGAGAAACAACCAAGTCAAATGGAAACGATGATTCCCTTTTCTTGATCTGAGGCACCGAACAATTATGAAAGCTAGAACCAAGGTACACTGCCCTTTAAACTACTTTCCTAGAATAAATGTGTTGGAGTCGATAGAAGAGGGCTTGTTAGAGGTGAGGAAATGAGGATTCATCAACAAAGGCACGAGGATCCTAGTAATGTGATTGATGGACTTACACCAGGGATGATGATGGAATGAAAAACGATGAGAGATAGACTGACAAATTCCCTTGTCAGAGCATGATATGCATGGTTGACCTGGTAGTGATTGACTCAATTCCAGGGGATGGTCAATTACTTAGACAAAGGATTTTCAAAGACAGAGTAGTATACATGGAGGTGAAATATAAGAAAAATGGGATGAATTTGATGTAAAGATGGATGAAACGATGTAACTAAACTCAAGGGGACTCGAAACATAGTCCATATATGAAAGGGTGACTTATCTCTGATGCTTTGAACAAGGATGACTTGATGATGCTACCACATGAGGGAGGTCCAAATGGGACCATAGAAACATGAGTAAATAATGGTTATTCGTAACAAGAATCGACACGTGAGTTAACTGGTGCAAAGGTAAAGTAGTACTAGAGTACAAGTGGCTCATATGAAGAGATTTGATTTTAATAGGCAGCAAAGTGAGACCTCAGGGAAAAAATGGCTTCATGGTGAAGTGTTATATTACCACAAACAAAAAGAGACTCATTATAGAACTCAGTGAGATATTTCCAATGGTTCTAAACGTTCCGAAAACTGAGCTACAGTTTGGCCACAATGGGAGACATAAAAACTAGGGTTTTTCTTGTAAAAGGGTTTTTTCCCCCGAATCCAATTCATTTTCATAGTGAATTGTTGAAGAATTTGGAGAGGAGGATAATTCTCTAAATATTAGTGAGCTCGTTACAAAAAAATTAACTGTCAGAATTCAAATCTGTAAATTTCAGGTAGGTGGTCTAACCTTACTCATCAATTTTAGTTGATTAAATTTTCAGATTAGGGCTTCAAATCACTGTGGGAAACCCTTGCTTTTCCTCATGGCTACAACGCATCTGTTTTCCCCTTTTTGTGTTCTAGAACAAGGGAAATGGGGCAAAAAGTGCATCCAATGCATTTTTGAAGGGAAAAATTGCTTCGTGGACTGAGGGGGAAAGTAGGTATGGGGGTCTTTGTGGAGATGAACCTAAGAACTAGAAGTAGATGCTTTTGACTTTGAACTGATAAAACATTATGGTATTTTGCAGGTATGGTAGAGCTAAAGTTGGTATAGCGAGAACGTAATTTTTATACTCTTTCCGTTGAGGTTTACGAAAACCAAGCAGTTAAGGGGGGCTCTTTCCTGGTATGGATTACTTAAGTACTTTGAGAATCCATTGGTGAGGGTTGGTGAGCACTATTATCCAGGATTCTGAGTTATTGGGACCCAAATTAGAAGGCCTTTGTGATACTAGGGCATATGATTGAGATCACAATTTTAAACATAGACTTTTTTATAGGATTTCCACCCTTGGGGGTCGTGGGGGAGATTCATCCAGTATTGCCTTGTGAGAGGTATATAGGGGAGTTTGTGGAGAATCACTGTGTACTAGGGGCTCGTGCAAAGGGTACACTAATCGAGATTCATGACTTTGAGAGACTCAAGACACGAGTTGCAATCACATCAATAGTGCATATTTTGGGTAGTCATGCCTTTCATCACATCATTGGGAGCATATGATGTTCGTAGAGAGTGTACTAGTAGGGACCTACTATGGGTGGGCTCAGATGATGCTGACATTTTTGAAACATCATTTGGGTCTATGCAAGTGGTAGAATAATGATAATTATTCATTTGGGGCAGTTTTATGCTCATTCTTCTTTGAGAAGATCCCTACCATCCGTCCACATGTATATATCCATGATGGGGGCCCATAGGAGCCCAAGATGCGTCACTCGTGTTACAATTCTATTTGGGCACATCACTCCTGACAATCAAATAAGTGTAAACAGTGTCTATAAAACCCTAATTCAGTTTCTACATGCCCTAGACATGCCACTTCATTGAGTACTTTCATCCATAAGAGTTTCTTGACTTCAAACTCTGCTGAAATGCTTCCTTGGGTCACCAGCGCACCCCTGGTCAGGGGTAAGTGCTATGCAGAGTAGGTATCCCTATTCAAGGCTACATTGTAGATCACCTAAGACCACTCAAGCCTGCGGGGGGCAAGAATCCTCAAAATGTTCATTAGATCCTGATTATATCCCTCCTTTCTAGAACCTTCTAGAAGGAACCCAGCTCCTATCATATCAAGATGAGATCGACTTAGGATATCCTTGGATCATATAATCCTATATCCTCTCATCCCTTTAAACATGGAAACTAATCATCCAATTATAGAAAACCATTCAATGCCATATTAATGACAAAACCACTTGCATTCATCTATAAATTGGCCTCCCATCATAGAGCCAAGGAGCTTGGATATTATAGAGAAATATTGTTGGTTTAGAGACTTGAAATCATTGTCAAAGTAATGTTATGCTGCTGGATTGATGTTTCTATTGGTGTGATGAGGAATTGGACTAATTTGGATGAGTGACACGATATTGAACCACAATAGGTGTAACTTCTCCTTTTATCAATCTATAAAGTTGTTTGTTCCTTTTCCAATACTTTTGTCTATATTAATGATGAATGTATGTTAAAATGTTGTCGATTACATTTTTTTATAATAAATAGATCATATGCTTTGATTTTTCTCATCTTCTGTTTATTTTGGCACGTACCAATTGAGCGAATTCAGTTTGAGCGGGAGCGACGAGAGCAACTGAAAGGAGATCAAAGGAAGTGAAGGATCACAAGTAGGTTCCTTTATCTTATCTGTTTATTGTAGGAAAAGGTTAAACATCTTTACTTTAGTTTTTCTAAGTGTAACTACCCACTTAAGGAAGATATACTTATATGTAGGCATAAATTCAGTATAACAAATTGGCGACTCCAATGGGGAAAGACTATCATTCCTAGTAGTTATCCATTGTCTTAACAACACCAGTAGACTTTGCTTGAGTTTATTTACCTATATTTATTCATTTTGAAGCTTGTTTGGTCAAAATGTGTGCTTATTTGTGTGCTGATAGTGCTCTCTGGCATCAATGCACTATTTTTATTGACACAGTGCTCTACAAAGCAGCCTTAGCCTAAAGACAGTGCTCTGCAATGCACTGTCTCTCACTCAGGGCTACGCTAATCCCTGTCAATCCAGAAACCCATCTTTTTGCTTGATTTTTTCCAAACTGTTTCACATCTTGTTTGATGAATGGTATGTTAGGTTCCTATATTAATAGGAGTCATGATTTTGAATGACTAAGGTTAAGCCTTGTAATATTGTACATACCTTTGTTTTCTGCAAATGTTTTCCATATTAAAAAATTAAAAAATGTAAAGAAGATATGTCCTAAAAGAATAATCAAAGGACAAAAAAGAATGATAAAAGGTCAAAAAATGAAAATATATGAACCCCAAAAAAACAAAAGAGACCATGAAAGTGTGCAAGTCAAAATGCCACTAATATTTACTTTTATGCATAATAATGATTGTGTGTAGCTTGTTATTCATGCCACAATCCATGGTAATCAAACTATTTAATCTTGATTATACCATGCTTTGAATTTTATGTTTATAGTTAGAGAATAAATTCTGACCGAACAGTTTAATCTTGGTAGATCATTAGATAGGTAGACAATAAAAGAGTTAAACAGTTTAATCTAAGCCCTTAGATGATATAAGATTAGAATTATATAGTCTACTTTATAAAATAAAAGGATTGGTAAGGGTTTTCTAGCCTAAATGCACCCAAATAAAATGAAGAAAAAATGGTAGGGCAAGTAAATGGGTAAGTAGAAGAAAGGTTGCAGATATATCAAGTGATTCACAAAATCACTTATGTCATGTTTAAATACATCTTTAAAATGTGCATAAGCAGTAAACAAAGCAAGGAAAATGGTTTACAACTTGGTTTATTTAACATCCCCTTAGTCATTTCACCCCTCTACTTACTAATTTCCCATAAATACGTACTGAGTACTTATTTCCTTTAAGTCAAAGAGGCTCAGAGCATTTCTCTAACTTTTGGTGGGATCGGACCCTTGGCTTAATGAATTAATGACACCAAGCGTCAAAATCCCCTACAAACAATTCATTCCCCTTCATAAAACCCCTTTTCTTAAGGTTAAACTTCATTTACCCAGGAAAAGTAAACCCGCCCCCCCACGTTAAAACATATTTCATTCAAAAACTCACAACAGAATTTTATCCTAAGTATTAAGTGTATGTAAAGTGCACAAATATTACATGTTACATTAGGCTTAAGAAATATTACCACTTCGCTCATTCACTTTATATAATTTTTAATTATATTATATAATCCCCAAAATTCCATTATCCCATATTAATTAAATCCTTTATATAAATAACCTAACCCCTAGTTTAGTTATAAACTATACGCTTTACCCCATATCCCGCCAAAATTTATTAATCTCGACATTTAAACCCCACCCGATTGCCTAATCCTATCATTAAGTAGTGCCCAATCTGCTAATCCAATGATTAAATCCTAAACTAATCCCATACCGCAGAAGATTAAAACTATGGGCTCGCCCGAAGCCTTTTCTTTATTCCCCATGCAATTCCATCACTCGACTCTCATTTGATCATCACCCCCCTCATCCGATGGCTTACAGCCATCTCGGCCGAACCCGATCGTCGACCTTACTTGCCCGATAAAGTGGTTTTCCTCGACCCCCCTATTGCTATGTGTCAAATGTTGGAGTACATCGAGTGGCCCCTCCCAAATACCGCCCCCTCCATAAAAGCGGTGCGATGGCCAAGAAAAATTGTTTCACCACTTAATCGAAAAAACTGCCAACTGTTCATCCATAAATGAACCCACCAAAAATAATTGTTTTTCTATAAAAGGCCGTGAAGCCCTCTTTGTGCCCTTTTTCACTCATTTTTCTCTATAAACTCTGAAAACCTTTGTGACTCCTGCAAATGCCGAAATTTCCAACAGACCTATGAATTTGCTTTAGAAGTCGCTGCAAACAACTCAACTGACCTCTCAGTTCGTACCAGAACCGTACAAACCTCTGCAGCTATCGTGAACCATCAAATTGAAGCCAATTCGCCCAATTCCAGGTATTTCACCATAGAATACCACTCCCCATTCAAATTTGGAAACGTTCAACCTGTCAAGTATTTTCATTAAGTAAAATTAATTGAAAAATACCTTAAATTTGAAAACCTGCAACCAAACCCTCTAAAAGTTTCCAACTTCCATTCAAAACTTTTGAATAAACATGTAGTGCCTAATTTAAATCCACAAGAACTAAGTTATGGCTGCCCATGTTTCCTTGGACGTTAGACCTATCACAACTCCCCATTTCGACCTCGACCACCTTCCCTTGGCTGACAGGGATTTCCAAATTAAGGATACATCTACCCAAGGCCTCCTGCTTAAAATCCATTGTTTAAGTAGGGACAGATACCTCAACCATGTTGATGATATTGGCCTTTGGGAGTCAAATTTTCCCAAATATCAGTTCCCCCAAGTACATATCTTCCAAGAAATTGTCCATATGTGCCATGCATGCTACATCCCTAGTCATAGAGCCATAATGTCTCATGAACAAAAGGTGTTGTTTACTATTATAGCTAAATCCATAAACAAAATGTTACAACTCCAACTAGTACCAAACCTAACTCCACTCTCAATTGGAGATTTGTTAGACCAATATTCCAAATTAAGTCCCTCTAGACTAGCCCAATTGTTCCAAGCTTTCATTGTTGAAGAGCAGTACATTCCTAAAATTCCCCCCCCCCCCCCCCACAAATATCTTTATGCCATGTTCTGTGAAAGGGGCAAACAAATCATCACCATGATATCATGTGTCTTAGGCTGCTCCACTGATGAATTTGTTGATGAACTTTTCCTGGCCTTCATGTCAATCTATACCCCAGGACAACCTCTTGTTGTTGTGTATAATTATGCTGAGTTCATAGCTGAGAGAATGTACGAATAGTTCACTAGGATGAACAATGAAAGAGTGTTTAAATACTCATCTTTCCTCTACCATATATTCTTACATTATCAGGCAGACATATTTCGTTTTCCCTTCCAGAAGCTGGATACCAAAGGCCAGCCTAGGTCTGTCATTTTTTGGACCCCATTGTTCCATAAGTATGAGTCACCATATACCTATTCATATTTCATAGATTCTTTTGTTCATCGAGTCATGACTATGCTGAAAGGAAGCCATCCACCCAGAATAAGCCTAGAGATCAAAAGGGTCATTTAGTTGTCTAAACAAAGCAAAGTGGGAGATTGGTACCATTACCAAAACCACACAGAGATAAGGATTTATGGTTGCCAGCTTGCACCATATAAACTACCCAAGTACCTCCCCATGAGGTTATTTGCTCTAGAGTACTATAGATAAATAATAAACTCTGATGAGATAAATTTTGTCACGGCCAAGAAAAGATCACAATTCAAAGTAAAAAAACAGTTAGTCCCCTTCATATGCAATACTATAGAAGTAGGGAAGGGGGGCAAACCAAATTTTGTAGAAAATGAAGTTCCAAATGAGTTTCATGTGGAGGTATGACCCTCAATAATTTATGACCAAATTAATAAAGAAGGCCAAGTTGGGATCTTATATTCACCACCCCATACCAGAGATAGAAAGATATGCAAATCAATCTGAGTGGGTGGAAAACACTCTTGTAGATTGAGACAGTACAAAGGTAGATGTAGAGAATGCCTTATGTGACTTAGAAAGACAGTTTGATGAGATCTTGTTTCTGCAAGTACATGAACAACAAGAGCCGACAATGAGCACCCCTCCTATCATGCAGACTCTTCAGAATGAGGAAAAGAACCCCAAAAGGACTAGGGAGGAACCCTCAAGTTCAAGAATGGGCACATCAAATTTACAGTATGAGACTAGTCAGAGCAAAAGGCCCAGGCTAAATCTCGTTACAGAGCAGGAAGACACAGAGGGCTCAGTAGAAATAACTAATACTGAGCTGGACAGAAGTAAAGGCACTGCTCTATCTAAGGAAACACAAGGGCCATCCACATCACAGACCCAGATTTTAGAAAGACAACTAAGTGTAGAGGTATCCTCATTTAGTAGGCCTGTTGATAAGGATAAGGATATAAATACAGATATAAATATATGAATATGAGAAATGAAAAATTAAAGGCACAAACTTATGCTCAGTATCTCAAACTCACACCTACCAATCAGACAAGGTTGATGTCATCTTTTGACATCAAGAAGGGAAAATTACAGATGCCCTTCATAAAACCAATGGCACAATAGCCAAGGACACCAGCAGATTTCAAGGGAGTTGATTTTGAAGTGATGACAAGGGATATTCATCCCATAGACCAAATTGAACTACACAAATAGGTTGGAGAGATGATATACTCCACCCTCACAGGTAAAGCCATAACGGCCCACAAACTGCAGAATTCATTGAGCAATATCTCAACTTATTATCAATTAGGGAAGGCCTCCTCACAGGCCAAGGATACTAGAATCAAGTATTTGGAAGACTTAGTGATTGAATTGGTACATGATCCAAAAGATATTAAAGCCATAGAGCAGCTGATTAAAAGAAATAATGATGACATTGTTGCATTGAAAAAACAATTGAAGATACCTCAGCTGCAACATCCCCAAACACAGGAGGTCTTAGAGATCTAAACCAGTCACGGAGAGTTGATGGACTTGGTCGTAAAACTTAATGATCAGTTAAAGGAGACAGAGAAAGAATTAGACACTTTATTTCAATTGAAGCAAAGTGATACATCTAAACATGTCATTCCAATAGTCTCAAAAACAGTCCCTTCAACGATTGCAGCCTTATTGGCTCCCCCAGCTCCCATGCCTACAACACAGCCAGTTTCAGCAGAGTCTACATCAGCAGCAGGAGCATCAGGAGAAAAAGTAGCTGATTTGGTCAAAGCCATGAAGGAAATGTCTATTTAGGCTATAGAAATGATAAAAAGGAAAGAAAAGGTGGCAAGTTTAGAAACTGACTATAAACTTGCCCAAATTATGCAAAAGGAAGAGGCACAAAAGGCCAATAGAATGAGTTAAATAGTCAAAGCGATGGAAAAAGACCTAACATTGGAGAAACCCCTTGGACAAGCCAAGGAACTATTATAGGCCAATATCATTGACTTTGTCAATGATATTTGGCCATCTATTCAAGTTATTTTTGAGCAGACAGAATTGATAAAGTTAGCTACAGAAGCTATCCAAAAATTCAAGGAGGAATTGGGAGACATGCCTGAGGATTCCAATAGACTCATCCACTTCCTTAACAACAAAAACACGTATGAGCTTCGTGAGCTGGATATAGAAGACAGAACTGAAACCATTTTGGAAACAAGGAAGGCCCTTTCCAACAGAAACCTAATGCTAAACTTGGAAGAGAAGTGCCAGAACATGCAGGTAGTCATTGATAGAATCATGGCTAAGTTCCAAATTTTGAGGGAGAAAGGATTACCCAGTCCATTCGTCATTAATGAAAAACTTATGACACAACAGGACTATGATAAGAAACTTAGACAGTTGGCTAAAGAACAAGGTAGCACTTCAACAATAAAAGCACTACCAACAGGAAAATTTTTGTATAATACATTTGAGAGCTTATTTTTTCTCTAGCATGAGATAAAACACTTGTTCATCACCAAGCCCAATTTCGCCAAGTATACCTGTAATGATGAGATATATAGGCGAATGATGAATGTCAAGTTACCTGGTGATAAATGGTGGGAAACGATGACTAATTTACTGTAATAAATTTACAGTAAAAAGGTTATTGTACAGTAAAAGTAGAATAGCCAGGTAAAAGATGAAAACAGGTTGGCATGCCAAAGTGTATCAGTGTCAAAGAGTATCAGGTGAAAGTTAAAATTTAAGGAAGATTCCAGCGTAAAAGACCACAACAACAAGGCACCATAAAGGGCTACAAACCTAACTATAAAGGCCAGCAACACCACAATAAAAGGGACAACATGAAAACAATTCAATCATTGTCTCTATCTCCTTGCAGGAAGATATTTGTATTTTCTAGATTAAATCTCATGTTAGTTTGAGATATTTTGTAATAATTTTTGTATAAATACTTCACAACTCGAAGTATGTAGGGTGGATTCTTATACATTTCTATGGAATTATTGATCAAAAGACTGTAAAGCTATTGTATCACTAATTGGACCAACAATCTGGATTGATGAATAAAGACAAGATATTTCACAGGATTCATGTGTAGATCAAAGTGCATACAAGTATTTTCTCACGTTGTTGTTATCTTTCTTAAATTTTTTCCACAATCTTTAATGTATTTTTGTATCTAAATGTTATAACATGGAATGATATCTCAGAATTTGCTTAATTACACTATGTTTTAACTGTTATGCATTTAAATGTTTGCTACTTATTATCTAAGTTAAGGAATTCTTAATTGCTCCTTAGTTTAGGTTGTTTCTCTGTAATCTATAGCAAAGGATTCTTAATTGCCCTTTATTTCTGATTATCCCTTATTCCTCGTTTTAATCTCGGTCTGAGAATTCTCAATTGTTCTCTCACCCTGTTTAAGACCATTTCACCCATCTGGCCCAAACACCTGCACTGTACTCTGCTAGCTTGTCCTTTGAACACTCCCTTTAGTGAGTTAATTCCAGTTCTGCTACCCTTCTATTGATTCCATAGCCCAATGGTATAAAGACATCATTATATCCATTTGTTTTAAGGGTTCCGCCATCCAATCTTCAATACAAATCAAAACCCCCTTAACGTTCAGAACTAGCCTGAAATCCCAACAAACAAAGCTAAATCATATATAGAGAGCCCTCTCTGAGCCATAGGTTGGCTAGAGCCTATGCTTAAAAGTTGGTTTGTGGTTACCTCGTCCATTTTCTTTCTTCTGGTAAGTTCTAGAGAAAATTATGAGTGATAACATAGTGGAAAACATACAGGGGACATCAAATCCTCAGTCCTAATAAAGCTTTAAGAAAATTCTAAATCTTCATTCTAAGCCTCTTAAAGTCATTTGTTAGAAGTTACCTTGAAAAAATATCACAAAAAAATTATAAAAGTTTGAAATTCTGGCTTCCAAGAAGAGTCATTTTACTAGGGCTAATCTAGATCCAAACTCTACCCTAGTAGTTGATAATGCTAACCTGATTTCAAGAAAATCCAAAAAGGAAGAAAGTTCAGTTAGCCAGATACCATTCGTTAAAGCTAATTCAAGTCCTAATGAGTTGTTATTTTTAGAATAACTTCCCTTTGATGTGCCATTTGAAAAGACATTATTTATAACAAAATATGAAAATGCACTCAGTGAAACTATTCTAGATCCTGACTTTATTGCAGACCTTGAAGTTCAAGAAGTCAATAAATCCATTGATGAGTACATTCTGAAATCTCCACAATCATCCATTAATACTGCCATAGCCCCTAAGCTTTCTGAACAATCATCCATTACTTTGAGTTCACCATTGTTCCCTTCATCTTCATCAATAATACCTTCTGAAGTCCATTCTTGACCACCATTTATACCTACTCTCCCTCACCAACCTATCATCTTCCATTCATCACCTACTAGTCCTGGTTCTTCATCCATTCTTCATCCACATCTTAACCCCTCCCAGCTTACAACCATGGCAAATAGATATGCTCCTCTTGTTTTACCTGCCCAACTTGGTGTTGTGCGAGCAAAATACCAAAGTAAAATTGTTCAATTTGATGGCACAGGACATTAAACTGCTCAACAACATGTCAATAAGATAATAGATTGCTTTAAGTTCCACGATATTGACACAGATAATGTTCAAATGAGACTCTTTTCCCAGAATTTAGTTGGTGATGTTAGGAAATGGTTTAGAGCATTGCCTACTAATAATATTGATAGTTTAGATGCACTTCACTAGAAATTTTTGAACAGATGGGAAAAGAAAAAGAATCCGCTACAAATCCTTTCAGAATACGAGAATATTAGAAGAGGACCTAATGAAATTGTTCAAGATTGTTGCACTATATTCAATAGTATATATAATGCCATCCCAGTTAATCTTAGACCCCCACTTGACTTAGCATTAACAAAGTTCTCTGGTGGTTTTTACATAGATATGGCATACCAACTTAGGGAAAGAAACCCCCCAACATTAGAAGAAATGCAAAGTGTAGCTGTTAGTTTTGAAGCTAATTTGTTAGCTAAAAGGGTTAGAGTCAGAAATGAAAAAAGAGGAACTACTAAGGATGAAACTTCACCATCTGACATTAAAATAGATAGTTTAGCCAAAAGTATGGAAAGACTAATGGATAGAATAGATAACATAAAAGTAAACCCCAATGGGATAACCAACAAGCACCTCCAGTTAGAAACTCGAATTTTAGTAAAAACCAAAATCAGAACATTGGGAAAAATGGACTGGATCAGAACATTAGGCCTCCTTTTCAAGAAAATTATGCAGAGACATCCCATCCTGAAGATCCAAAACAAGATACAAAAATTAACCTAATGGGAATAAGTGATGAGGATATTGTTTTTCTAACCCAAGATGAGTAGGAACTGCATATGCTGCAAACATTAGAAATCCAGTTTGGAGAGTCATTTGATTACAAATAGGGATATGATTCTTCCATATTCAAAGTACATAAACAGTATAACCTAAGAAGAAAAAATAATGCTGATGTCCCTGACCAAACCAAGAAAACAGTGCAAAGTCAACCCAAGAAAATAAAGGAAGCCCTTGTTTCAAAAATCCTCCAAATTCTCCCTAGGAAGAACCCAAATCCCTCTGGCCCCACAATTGTAGATATAACCTCTGATCAACCTTTTGTTTATCCACCATCCACTTCAATTCCACCTAAGGAACCAGTGGACAAAGCTCAAAACATCAAATTTGAAAATCCACATAAGGAGATCCCTAATAAAGGAAAAGAAGATAAGTCTACTCAAATCCTTGCTTCAAAAATTCAAAACCTTCAAACAGAAAAAGTCTCTTTTCCATTCAATCTGGAAGTAGAGATAGCAAAGCTAAAGATTTCAATTCCTTTAACATAACTAATCAAGAATGAAACTTACAAGTCACAGTTAAACCAGACCTTAAACATTGCTGAAAATCAGGATTCTGTCAACTTGTTTGATGACCAAACAGAACTCATATTTGGTCCAGATGTTAATGGCAAACCATTAGAAGGAGGAGTTACACCTTTTTACATTAGCCTTAGTATCCATGAAAAAATTATACACAATCCAATGTTGGATTATGGGGCCTCTCACAACTTAATGCCCACATTAGCGATGGAGAAATTAAACTTAGACATTACAAGGCCTTACAAAGACTTATTCTCATTTGACTCCCATCAGGTACAGTGTCTAGGATTGATTAAAGACTTGTGTGTCAGTTTAGTCCAATATCCTACCAAAAGCATCCTTATGGATATTGTAGTTGTTGAAATCCCACCAAAGTATGGCATGCTGTTATCCAGATCATGGGGAGCCAAACTTCAGGGATCCTTACAACTAGATATGTCATATGCAACAATCTTTGTTTTTGGACAACCTAAGAAACTATACCGATAAACCTTAATGAAATATATGGTAAGTAGCTAAGATTAGCCTCAAAACTTTCCCATCTACTCCATACACTAAGATATTGATTCTTTTATTTTGTATAATGTTGATCAAACACGAGAAGAAATTTCAGACAATACTAATACAAAACCAAAAGAAATTGTAGTTTCTGCACAAAATGAAACTAACCAAACTATAGAACTTTTCAAAGAACAACATGGTCAAACTACTATAAATGATGAAAATTTTGTTGCACCAGATAGTGAAAATTATGAGCATGAGATATTATGGCATTTAGAATTTGATGGGTCAGTCAATAAGTTAGGAGCAGGAGCAGGAGTGTAGATATATAATTTGGAAAATAATCACTCAAAAGGCCATGCATATAGATTGAATTTTAAATGTACCAATAATATGGTTGAGCATGAACCATTAATTTTAGGTCTTAAGTTAGTTAGAAATCTAGGAGCTAAAAGAGTTTCTGTCATGGGAGACTCTGAACTAATTATAAAGTAGACTGATGTTGTATATATGACAAAGGACCCTAGGTTAATTTTTTATAGAGCAACTATCGTAGAAATACTTAACACTTTCCTAGAAACAAAGCTTGTAGTAATCCCTAGAAAACATAATATGCAAGCCCGTAGTTTAGCAATGTTTTCCAACACCTACAAATTACCCTTCCAACCTAACCATCAGTACACTACTGAAGTTAGATGTTATGCTTCTTAACCTGCAAAAGATACCCAAATACAGAATATGTGGAGAAAAGAGACCGAGAACACAGAATGGCAATGACTTTATTATTCAGAGAGTAATGTTCACTTGCCTCTTCGAGGGGGCAACCTCCAATAGAGCAGATCTCGATTACAAAAATAAGACACGATGCTCCTCGCAGGGAGTTACTATCCTTTATATATGACTCCTATGAGTAATACCACAGGTCAATACCGCTTATTACTAATACCATCTATCTAATACTATGGCCCATTTGCAACTAACTGTGGTTCCTTTATTAATTGCGGATTAACCACTTATAATTATTAATATGGGCTTTATTGACTCTTAAATATGACGTGGTCCCATTACATAGATAAGGGGGTTAGGGTGGGACCCTAACATGCCCACCCCCTTAAGACTAGCCTTGTCCTCAAGGCTGAAGCTGCGGAAACTGCTGCAGAATAGTGGCTGGCTCCCAAGTTGCATCTTCTGGAGAGGTGTCTTTTCATTTGACTAGGACTTCCTTAATCATGCGGGCGCGCAGTTGCTTGACTCGTGTGTCGAGGACCTGTTCCGGTTGAAGCCAGATGGATCCTTCTTCGTCCAATTCCGGTAGACTAGTTTGAATTCTGCAATTGTTCCCAATCACTTTCTTGAGGCATGAGACATGAAAAACTGGATGGATTTTTGCAGTAGGTGGCAAAACCAACTTGTAGGCCACTTCTCCAATGCGTTGAAGTACTTGATATGGTCCGTAGAATTTGGGAGAGAGTTTCTGACATCCCTTGTCTTTGAGTGATGTTTGCTTATATGGTTGGAGCCGTTAAAAGACCTGATCCCCTTCTTGAAATTGGCGCTCTGAGCGATGCTGGTCTACCTGTTGCTTCATGCGGTTCTGAGCTTGATGAAGATTCTCTCGAAGATGGGCGAGCATAGTTACGCGGTGTTGTAGGAGTTGATCCACTGCTTGGACTTTTGAGCAGCCCTTGAGATATGAAGTAGGTGAAGGCGGGAGTTGACCATATACTGCTTCATAGGGAGTCATTTTGGTGGTCACATGATAGTTGGTGTTATAACACCATTCTGCGAGAGGTAGCCACAGTACCCAAAGGTGTTGTTTTTCTGAAGTAAAACACCTAAGGTAGGTTTCTAGACATTTGTTGACTGCTTCAGTTTGACCATCTGTTTGCGGATGGTAGGAAGTACTGAGTTTTAGTTGAGTGCCTTGTATTTTGAAGAGTTCCTGGCAAAAATTGCTGGTGAAGATTGGGTCGCGGTCGGACACAATAGAAATGGGCATGCCATGCAATTTGAAGATTTGATCCATGAAAGTTTGAGCAACCAAGGTGGGTGTAAACGGGTGGGGAAGAGCACAGAAATGAGCATACTTCGACAATCAGTCCACAACTACCATGATGACTGACTTGTTCCCTGACTTTGGAAGACCTGTAATGAAATCCATAGAAACTTCTATCCAAATTGATGCAAGAATGGGCAATGGTTGTAATGTGCCTGGTGTGTTGACGGTTTCCCCTTTATGGCATTGATAGACCTCGCATTTGGTTACGAAGGTAAGGATGTCCTTTTTCATGCCTGTCCAGAAAAATGATCTTTTGGTGCGAGCATACGTCTTCTGAAAGCCTGAATGACTTGCTATGGGAGATGAGTGCATGATCCAGATTTAAATAGGAACGCAATAGATTACAGAGATAACCATAAATACAGAGATGCAATAACCATAAATAAAGAGATGCAGCGGAAATAACACTTCATTTCATTAATGGAAAA
>APFE030896847.1:7582-39342 GCA_000404065.3 Pinus taeda | reverse complement strand
CCCCCCCCCCCCCCACGTTAAAACATATTTCATTCAAAAACCCACAAAAGAATTTTATCCTAAGTATTAAGTGTATGTAAAGCGTGAAAATATTACATGTTACATTATGCTTAAGGGATATTACCCACTCTGCTCATTCACTTCATATTAATTTTTAATTTTATTATATAATCGCAAAAATTCCATTTTCGCGTATTAATTAAATCCTTTATATAAATAACCCAACCCCTAGTTTAGTTATAAACTATACACTTTACCCCATATCCCGACAAAATTTATTAATCCCGGCATTTAAACCCCACCCGATCACCTAATCTAGTCATTAAGCAGTGCCCGATCTACTAATCTAGTAATGAAATCCTAAACTAATCCCATAGCACCAAAGATTAAATCTATGCGCCCTCCTGAAAGCCTTTACTTTATCCCCTGTGCAATTCCCTTACCCGACTCCCATTTGATCATCACCCCCCTCATCCGACGGCCTACAGCCATATTGGCCGAACCTGATCACTGACCTTTACCCACCCGATAAAGCGGTTTTCCCCGACCCCCCTATTGCTACGTGTCAAATGTTGAAGTACATCGGGTGACCCCTCCCAAATACCGCCCCCTCCATAAAAGCAGTGATTGCCAAGAAAAATCGTTTCCTCACTTAACCGAAGAAACAACAATTATTCATTCATAAAGGAACCCGCCAAAAATAATTGTTTTTCTATAAAAGGCCGCGAAGCCCTCTTTTCACCCTTTTTCACTCATTTTTGTCTGTAAACTCTGAAAATCTTTACGACTCCTGCAAATGTTGAACTTGCCAAGAGACCTCCAAATTCGCTCTAGAAGACACTGCAGACAACCCAACTGGCCTCTCAGTCTGTACCAGAACTATACAAACCTCTACAGCGTCCGTGAACCATCAAATTGAAGCCAATTCGCCCAATTCCAAGTACTTCACCATAGAATACCACTCCCCATTCAAATTTCGAAACATTCAACCTGTCAAGAATTTTCATTAAGTAAAATTAATTGAAAAATACCTTAAATTTGAAAACCTATGGCCAAACTCTCTGAAAGTTTCCAACTTCCATTCAAAAATTTTGAATAAATTTGTAGAGCCTAATTTAAATCCACAAGAACTAAGTTATGGCTGCCCCTGTTGCCTTGGACGTTATACCTATCACAACTCCCCATTTGGACCTCGACCAGCTTCCCTTAGTTGACAGGGATTTCCAAATTAAGGATACATGTACCCAGGGCCTCCTGCTTAAAATCCATTATTTAAGTAGGGACATATACCTCAACCATGTTGATGATATTGGCCTTTAGGAGTCAAATTTTCCCAAATATCAGTTCCCCCAAGTACATATTTTCCCAGATAGTGTCCATATGTGCCATGCATGCTACATCCCTAGCCATAGAGCCATAATGTATCATGACCAAAAGGTGTTGTTTATTATCACAGTTGAATCCATCAATGAAATGCTACAACTCCAACCAAGACCAAACTTGAATCCACTCTCAATTGGAGATTTGTTAGGCGAATATTCCAAATTAAGTCCCTCTAGACTAGCCCAATTGTTCCAAGATTTCATTGTTGAAGAGTAGTACATTCCTAAATGCTCACCCCCTGCCAATATCTTTATTCCATATTCTATGAAAGGGGCAAACAAATCATCACCATGATATCATGTGTCTCAAGCTACTCCACTAATGAATTTGTTGACGAACTTATCTTGGCCTTCATGTCAATCTATACCCCAGGACAACCTCCTGCTGTTGTGTACAATTATGTTGAGTTCATAGCTGAGAGAATGCATGAACAACTCACCAGGATGAACAATGAAAGAGTGTTTAAATACTCATCTATCCTCTACCATATGTTCTTATATTATCAGCTAGACAGATTTCCTTATCCGCTCCAAAAGTTGGATACCAAAGGCCAGCCCAGGTCTATCAATTTTTGGACCCCACTATTCCATAAGTATGATTCACCATATAACTATTCAGATTTCATAGATTCTTTTGTTCATCCAGTCATGGCCCTTCACCTAGAATAAATCTAGAGAAGGGTCCTTCAGTTGTCTAAACAAAGCAAAGTGGTAGATTGTTACCTTTACCAAAACCAACAGAGATGAGGATTTATTGTTGCCAACTTGCACCATATAAACTACCCAAGTACCTCCCCATGAGGTTATTTTCTCTAGAGTACTATAGACAAATCATGAACTCTGATGAGATAAATTTTTTCTTGGCCAAGAAAAGATCACAATTAAAAGTAAAAGACTAGTTAGGCCCCTTCATTTGCAATTCTAGAGAGGCGGGGAAGGAGGTAGACCAAATTTTGCAGCAAATGAAGTTCCAAATGAGTTTCATGTGGAGGTATGATCCTCAAGAATTTATGACAACATTGAGAAATAAGGCCAAGTTGGGCCCTTATATTCACCACCCCATACCAGAGATAGAAAGATATGCAAATCAATCTAAGTGGGTGGAAAAAACTCTTGTAGATAGAGACAATACAAAGGTAGATGTAGAGAATGCCTTATGTGTCTTAGAAAGACAATTTGATGAGAGCTTGTTTCTGCAGGTACTTGAACATCAAGAGCCAACCATGAGCACCCCTCCTATCATGCAGACTCCTCAGAATGAGGAAAAGAACCCCAAAAGGTCCAGGGAGGAACCCTCAAGTTTAGGAATGGGAACATCAAATATATAGTATGAGACCAGTTAGAGCAAAAGGCCGAGGCTAAATCCTATCACATAGCAGGAAGACATAGAGGGCTCAGTGGAAATAACTGATACTAAGCTGGACAGAAGTAAAGGCACTACTTTATTTGAGGAAACACAGGGGCCCACATCATAGACCTAGATTTTAGAAAGACATCTAAGTGTAGAGGTATCCTCATTCAGTATGCCTACTGATAAGGATAAGGATATAAAAGACATATATAAAGAGATCAAGATGAGAAATGAGAAACTGAAGGCCCAAACTTATGCTTGGTATCTCAAACTCACACCTACCAATCAGAAAATGTTGATGTCATCTTTTGACATCAAGGAGGGAAAATTACAGATCTACTGCATAAAACTAACTGCACAATAGCCAAGGACATTAGCAGATTTTAAGTGAGTTGGTTTTGAAGTGATGGCAAGGGACATTCATCCCATAGATCAAATTGAACTGCACAAACAGGCTGGAGTGATGATATACTCCACCCTCACAGGTAAAGCCATAGCTTCCCACCAACTGTAGAATTCATTGAGAGATATCTCAGCTCAATATCAATTAGAGAGGGCCTCCTCATAGGCCAAGGATACTAGAATCAAGTCTTTGGAAGACTTAGTGATTTAATTGGGACATGATCCCAAATATATTAAAGCCACAAAGTAGCTAATTAAAATAAAGAATGATGACATTGTTGCATTGAAAAAACAATTGAAGATACCTCTGTTGCAACATCCCGAAACACAAGAGGTCTTAGAGAGCCAAACCAGGCATGAAGAGTTGATGGACTTGGTCCAAAAACTTAATGATCAGTTAAAGGAGATAGAGAAAGAATTAGACACTTTAATTCAATTGAAGCAAAGTGATACATCTAAAAATGTCATCCCAACAGTCTTAATAACAGTCCCTTCAACGCTGGCAGCCTCATTGGCTCCCATAGCTCCCATGCCTATAGCACATCTAGTTGCAGTAGAGTCTACATCAGCATCAGGAGAAAAAGCAGCTGAGTTGGTTAGAGCCATGGAGTAAATGTCTATTCAGGCTATAGAAATGAAAAAAACTAAAAGAAAAGTTGGCAAGTTTAGAAAATGACTACAAACTTGCCCAAATTATGCAAAAGGAAGAGGAACAAAAGGCCAATAGAATGAGGGAAAGAGTCAAAGCGATGGAAAAATACCTAACATTGGAGAAACCCCTTGGATAATCCAAGGAACTGTTGTGGAATTTATTTTTGAGCAGACAGGATTGACAAAGATAACTACAGAAGCTATCCAAAAGTCAAGGAGGAATTAGGAGACATGCCTGAGGATTCCAATAGACTCATCCACTTCCTTAACAACAAAAACAGGTATGAGCTTCATGAGTTGGATATAGAAGACATAAATGAAACCATTTTGGAAATAAGGAAGGTCCTTTCCAAGAGAAACCTAATGCTAAACTTGGAAGAAAAGTGCCAGAACATGCAGGTAGCCATTGATAGATTCATGGCTAAGTTTCAAATTTTGAGGGAGAAAGGATTGCCTAGTCCATTGGTCATTAATGACAAACTTATGACACAGAAGGACTATGATAAGAAACTTAGGCAGTTGGCTAAAGAACAAGCTAGCACTTAAGCAATAAAAGCAATGCCAACAGGAAAAGTTTTGTATAATACATTTGAGAACTTTTTTTTTCTCCAGCATAAGATAAAACACTTGTTCATCACCAAGCCCAATTTATCCAAGTATACCGAGGAAAATGATGAATGTCAAGTTACCTAATGATAAATGGTGGGAAAAGATGACCGATTTAATACAAGAAATTTACAGTAAAAATGTCACTATACAATAAAAGTAGAACATCCAGGTAAAAGATGAAAATAGGTCAGCATGCCAAAGTGTATCAATGTCAAAGATTATCAGGTGAAAGCTAAAAGTTAAAGAATATTCCAACATAAAACACCATAACAACAAGCCAACATAAAGGGCTACAAACCTAACTATAAAGGCCAGCAACACCAGAATAAAAGGGACAACATGAAAATAGTTCAATAGCTATCTCTATCTTCTTGCAAGAAGATATTTGTATTTCTGATATTAAATCTCAAGTTAGTTTGAGATATTTTGTAATAATTTCTATACAAATACTTCACAATTCGAAGTATGTAGGGTGGATTCTTAGACATTTCTATAGACTTCTTAATCAAAATACTGTAAAGTTATTGTAATACTACTTGGACCAACAAGCTATATTGATGAATAAAGACAAGATATTTCGCAGATTCATGTGTAGAGCGAAGTGCAGACAAGTATTTTCCCACGTTGTTGTTATCTTTATTAAATTTTTTCCTCAATATTTAATGTATTTTTGTATCTGAATGCTATAACATGGAATTATATCTCATAATTTACTTCATTGCACTCAGTTTTAACTCTTATACATTTAAATGTTTTCTACTTATTATCTAAGTTAAGGAATTATGAATTGCTCCTTAGTTTAGGTTGTTTCTCTGTAATCTATAGTAAAGGATTCTTAATTTCCCTTTGTTTTCGATTATCCTTTGTTCCTAATTTTAATCTCGGTTTGAGAATTCTCAATGGCTCTCTCACCTGTTTAAGAGCATTTCACCCATCTAGCTCAAAGACCTGCACTGTACTCTGCTAGCTTGCCCTTTGAACACTCCCTTTAGTGAGTTAATTCCAGTTCTGCTACCCTTATGTTGACTCCATAGCCCAATGGTGATTTATATTTAAACAGGAACGCAAAAAATTACAAAGATAACCATAAACACAGAGCTGAGATAACCATAAATACAAATATGTAGTGGAAATAATACTTCATTTCATTAATGCAAAATACTGAAATATGCTTACAAATAGACATGGGAATAAACTAGCTAGGGTGATGGTAGCTTATCTCTGGGAAGAGATGTGGTGGCTACATGCCTCTAAACTATGTTACAATGAGGCTCGAAGGACTATTTATTATTGAGAAACAATGGAAAACCCTTAACATCCTAGAACCTAACCCTAGAAGGTGAAACACCAAATTGTGGCCCCCATTTTGGGTAAGTTGGTACATCAACTTCTAGGGGTCGTAACTTTGGCATACGATCTCTATTTGACACGTACAATAGCTCGTTAGAAATATCTATTTGAGAAATACAACTTTGGGAAGAGAAAAATCAGTCCATGGACCCATGTTGCTCCCATATTTCCCAAAAAATGTTGTTTAGGGCCTCAAAACGGCTCCGAAAGTTTAGGACCCGAAAAACTACTAAAAATAGTAAATTCTGCTACAACTACAGAAACTAAAAAATTGAAAGAGACAATTGTGGGGGTCCAGATGGGATAGGTGGGTGGCCACCAACATCAACCTCGATCAAATGGTCTAAAGACATCATTCTATCCATCTGTTTTAAGGATTCCACCATCCAATATTCAATACAAATCAAAACCCCCTGAACATTCATAACTAGCCTGAAATCCCTGCAAACAAAGATAAATCATATAGAGAGAGCCCTCTCTGAGCCATAGGTTGGCTAGAGCCTATGCTTAAAATTTCGTTTGTGGTTACCTCGGTCATTTTCTTTCTTTTGATAACTTCTAATTAAAATTTTGAGTGATAACATCATCAAAGTTTCTTTGTCCCTGAAGTCCAAATTAGCATTTCTTTTCCATGCCCACTTTGGCTTTATTTGTTCAATGTTTCTTTATGTTTTCTTTATCATTGTCAAATCAATCCCAAAGTTATCTTATATTGATTAGTATTTACTTTTCTGAAAAATAATTGTCGTAAAGTATTCATTTCTTTGAAAAGGAAACTATCATAAAGTCTTTGTTTGTTTTGAAAAGCATTGATTGATAATTTGTGCATTTAGTTTCTTTATGTTCATCTAAACATTAAAGGAATGGAAATAAAACCAAGCATAATGCATTTAGAAGTTTGTGTGTGCTTGTAGGAATGGTATAGGGAAAGTTGCATTAGATGTGCTCTATGCTTTTTGTTTAGAGATTTTGATTCCTCTATCCCTTTAAATTATGGTTTTCATTGTTTAAATCAAATGAAAAGAATATTTCCCATCTTAGTTGCATTCTAGGAGTTTCAGAAACATCACACAGTGAACCTTAAAGGCAAACATTTAAACAATGGAGCATTGTAACTGAACGCATAACATTTAGAGGTCTAGGCTAGAGACGTGTTCCGACTTCATTAAACATATCAAATGTCACTAATGGTCTACAATACATTCCGAGTGTGATACCTCATTCCACGTACATAAGTATGTCATAGCTCATCCACGTACTTTTGGGTATATCGGGCGGTGTTATAGTACGAAAAGTATAAGGGAATGCTCTCACTGTGTGGTTTTGCATTAGACAATGCTAACACGAATTGGGCCTCCACGTACTTTCAAGTATACTTGGGAGGACTACATTAGGTTGCTATCCATCCATAGGTAACCGAGTCATCCACCTTGTATACTTTGATACATCGAAAACAACATTCGGGGAGATTACCTCCACATATGTTAAGTCCTTAGCTCTTCCAACGCGGTATGTTGCAATTCATAGTTGCTTGGTAATTATTTTTCCTAGATTACCCTCTTTTTGTTTATTCCTTCTTATAATTAAAATCAATCAACAATCGTCGAAGAAAATCAATCGTTACCCCATTGTTCACGTAGGATAGCGAGTAAACTTCCTTTACCACCTTAAGCTACACCTAGTAGGTGAAAACGATCTTGTTTAATTGGGTCCAGTAAATCACAAAATTTTGGTTCTTCATATGATTTACTAGAGTTGTTATACCGATACGTGCTATGATTCCAGTTACTCCTACTATTACTAGTTTATTTGCTACTGAAGTGGAACCTTTACAATTAACTGAGGACACTGAAAGTGAACATAGTGAAATGGTAACTGAAGTTGTCCAACAAGAAGTTGATCCTCAACCCAAAGTTGTTCAACAAGAAATTACTTCTAAACTTGAAGTTTTTCAACCAAAAGTTGATCCTGAATCCATATTAGTTCAACAAGAGGTTACTTCTGAACCAGAAGTTCTTCAAGAAATTCATCCTAAACCCGTTGTTCTTTTACCAGAACACTTGGATCCCGAAGTTGAACAACCAGAAGTTGTTCCCATACCAAAAGACGATCAGCTGGTTTATCCTCAGACATCTGTAACTGTTGAGACTTCTCCTTTACCGTAGATTCAAACACCAAAAATTTATTACGGTCCTGACAGTGAAATCCTTCCATGCGGTTTGATTTCTATTGAAGAGGAATTTGAAGAAAAAACTTCACCTAGAACTCCAACTTGTTTTTGACTATGGATTTGTCTTTATCCTTCTTTTCCTCAGTTAACTTATACTTCTCCTCTTGATCATGTTTACTTTCAAACTCCTGTATATTCATTAGGACATTTATTGGGTCATTTGACTATGGCTAAAACAACATCCCAGAGTGTATCATCTGTTACCACTGCGACAACATCTACTGTCACTACTTCTTTGATGTTTACCACAGCACCTGAGTCACATTTGTATGGTGGTCCATCTATCCCACTAGGTTACCAATCATTATCTGGAACTCACTCTGGTGTTTCTTCTAGTCCATGGTCTTCACCCATGTTGTCCACGAGAATTTTACCTGGTTCTTCACTTATGAATACTGAACAGTTTGATCCATCAAGTCAATATCAAGTTGGTCCATTTGGTTACCATCTAATGTATCCACTTAAGACTGGATTACCTCCATATGGAGAACAATATGCCCGATCTGCTTATTCTCCATACTCTAGGGGGCCACCATATGGAAATATACCATCATCTTTAGGTCCAACTTATTCTGGAATCACTGTTTGTCAATGGCAGCCTACAATGCTTGTTCAACCAAGGCTTGTGTATCCATCACAACCAATACAACATGTTTCATCCATACCTACTGCGCATGTCGTTACGACTTCAACCTCTTACCCTAGAGTTTTAGGTCTACAGAATCAGTCTTCTCAAGTCATTTTACAACACTTGTTTGTGTCTGGAATCCAACAACCTCAGGCTAGATTACCATTAACTGGGATGACTTATACTGGTAGGAAACAACAATTGTATCAACAACCGTGGCAGCCACAATACCAACAATAGCAATTCCAATAGTACCAAAATTATCCTAGACTTTGTCAACAAGCTTATGCTAGGTTTGGCCAAAAACAAGCTTACCCAGGTTCTAGTCAACTAGCCTATGTTGGTTTTGGTCAACAACAAACTTATCCTGGTTCCCAACAACAACCTTATACTGGATATGCTCAACAAACCTACCCCTATCAAGGTTACCAGCAATAGATTCCTTATGTTGGTATGCAAAGTCCTATTGCCCAGGAAATTCCATCTTACCTTGGTTATGCTCAACCTAACCTAAACCATCAATTTCCTTTTGTCACAACACTTGAATTACCATATTTAAATCGGCTTACCAATGATCCCATTCTTTATTCAGCTTGGTGGTCGGTGATTCCACACAAATTGCCTTATGATATTCCTAAGTTCAATGGAAACCTTGGAGAATATCTGTCCAATCACGTTATGACTTTTCATTTATGGTGTTCATCCAACTCCCTAAATGATGATTCAGTAAGACTACATCTTTTCCAATGAACACTTATTGGTATGGTTGAAAAGTGGTATATTGAATTACCATGAGCTTCATTTGACAACTTCACAACCTTATCCACTACATTTTTAACCCATTTCCAGTTACCCATCAGATATGAAATTGGAATGGAATTGTTGACCAACTTTAAACATACCATTTCTACTCACATTTCTGATCATATTCATGAGTGGCGTCGTCGTTGTCGAATGGTCAAAACTTTTGTTCCTGAGTGGCTTTTAGTTGAGTGGTTTATCAAATCCTTATTTCCATCTATTACTGAGGATGTGGCTAAAGGAGGATTTGTTACTGAAGAGCAAGTAATTACTCGTGCCCAATACTTAGACTTGATTTACACTCAGTGTGGCATGCTCTATGATAAGATTCCAAATGCACCTAGACCAGCTTTTACTGTTCCACTGACCCAGGTGGATGTTGATGGCCACGCACCTATCCCACTTGGACCCCTGCAACTGTCTCTTTCAGCTTTTTAGTTTCCTTATTTTTAGCACAATTTACTATCTTTAGCAGTTTTTCGGGTCCTGAACTTCCAGAGCCGTTTTGAGGCCCTAAACGACGTTTTTTGGGAAATCTGGGAGCAACATGGGTCCATGGACCGATGTTGCTCTTCCCAAAGTTATAGTTCTCAGATAGATCTTTCTAACGAGCTATTGTACGTGTCAACCATAGATCGGGTGCCAAAGTTACGACCTCGAGAAATTGATGTACCAATTTACCCAAATGGGGCCCACACTTTGGCGTTTCATCTTCTAGGGTTAGGTTTTGGGATGTTATGCGTTTTCCATTGTTTCTCAACAATAAATAGCCTTCAAGCCTCATTGTAACACAGTTCAGAGGCATGTAGCGACCACATCTCTTCTCAGAGATAAGCTACCATCACCCTAGCTGTTTATTTCCATTTTTTGTTTGTAAGCATATCTCAGTATTTTACATTAATGAAATGAAGTATTATTTCCGATGCATCTTTGTGTTTATGGTTATCTCTATAATTTGTTTCATTCTTGTTTAAGTCCAGATTAGTGGTATCAGAGTGGTCTTCTTTTTCTCTGTTTTTCTTTGCATGTCCCCAACGAGGTCAGGATATAAGGAGTTAGGGCTTGAACTGATCGAACCCTTGCAAGACCAACCTCGCAAATCCCGACGCCCTCCCATGGCAGATGAAAAGAAAGACGAGGGGGCAAGAGATCCTATCAAAATCTTGCTAAAAGAAGCCCTCAAGTGACAAAGGAACATGATGATGGACAACTTCGTCCAGATCCTTTAGCGGCTACCCAGGGGTGATGCATCGGCTTCCAATAGCTACTTTGGAAACACCACACCGTTTAAGGTACAAGTTAATTTTTAAATCCCCATATTTGAGGGTCAGATAGACACAAATGCCATCGATAAATGGTTAAATCTGCTAGAGGGTAATTTCTTTTTCATGATTTTTCTAGTCGAGAAAAGATTATTTTCGCTCTTCTCAAAGCATCCCCCCACGTCAAGGACTGGTGGGAAACCTATTGTGAGCATAAGGATGAAAGTACAGGCTCACTATTTTCAACTACACCCACTTGGAATTCAATCCGAGATGCCATCAAGGAGTAGTACTACCCTGTCAAAAGCTACGAGGACAAATACATAGAGTGGACCACGCTGTGATAGGGAAGGGACCAACATGTGCCAGAGTTCACCAACATTTTTCATACCCTTCGTACACAGTTGGGTATCAAAGATTCTGATCTGCATCTAGTTCTCAAATACCGTGGCTATCTACACAGATACATCCAGGAAGAGATGGAGTTCCTGAACATCTCATCGCTCAGCACGACGTACCGATACACTGTCAAAATCGAGTAAACGTTCAAACAAAAGAAGAGAGACTTTGGATCTGCGAATCCGAAGACCAAAGTACAAAGCTAAGGCAGGGTGACCCAAGACAACACGTCGAAGCCACAAGAGAAGAACAACACCACGAAGTCAAAGAAGGACACAGGAAAGTGGTGTGAGTTCCACAAGAGTCCCAGTCATAACACAAGTGAGTGTTGGACTAAGTAGTTATTGGTGGCTGAGTTGAAAGCTTCTGAATCAAATGCATGTTCCGACCCTAAGCTAGAACTTGACAAGGGGAATGGCAAAGGGAAGTAGATCATTGATGTGGAGCCCAGTGCCAATGTTGCCACCGCCAAGATCTAGAAAAATGAGCTCGAAGATCCAGAGGAGGGGGAACGTCTTTTCCACTCACAGATGTGGGTGAAAGGTTTGCCACTGCAATTCATTGTCGACAATGGTAGCTAAAAGAACCTCATTTCAGCAAAGGTCATGAAGCAGTTGGGCCTACCAACTACACCACACCCACGGCCGTACAGTATCGGGTAGCTTCACGAAGGATGAGATCTCAAAGTTCGCCAGCAGTGCCGCCTTCCCTACAGCATCAAGCCCTTCACAAACGAGGTATTGTGTGATGTTACACCTCTGGATGTTTGTGATGTATTATTAGGCCAGCCATACTTATGGAGGCGACATGTTGTGTATGAGTCAAGGCCTCGCACTGTCATTATTTCTTTGGGTGATTCATTATACAGGATACTGGAGGTAGCCCCACCTACTGCCACCTCTTTGATTTCTACTAAGAAAGGCAGCAAATTCATCTCCTAAAATAGGAAATTCATCCCTCTGGTTTGCTCCCAAAGTAAGGGGAAGATCGTTGCTACATCCATGACCTCCGTGAAGGGTTCCTCCAAGCAGCAATAACAGCAAAGGGATACAGTCATGAAAAAACACATGAACAACTTCGCCTCACCCACAGGGGTACCACACAAGCTTCAGGTGGGCAACAAAGTTTGGTTGCATCTGCAAAAGAACGCCTTACAAGAGCCCATCAGAAGCTTCGACCACGCCGACATGGTCCTTACAACATTACTAAGGCTGTGGGAAATAATTCTTTGGAGCACAACTTTCCTCCATTCCTTCGCCTACACCAAGTGTTCAATGTGTACCGCCCTCGACCATGCTTCTCACCATTACTGCACACATCCAAGATTGTAGAACAGCTCACCAGGGACCATGTTCAGCAGATGGAGGAACTCAACGCAATGGGTACCATTGCTTCCTAAGGGAGGAGGAATGATCCAAGTGGATATTGGTGGCCACCCACCTATCCAACTTGGGCCCCCGCAATTTGTCTCTTCCAGCTTTTTATTTTCCTTATTTGTAGCACAATTTACTATTTTTAGTAGTGTTTCAGGTCCTGAACTTTCAGAGCCATTTTGAGGCCCTAAACGATGTTTTTTGGGAAATATGGGAGCAACATGGGTCCATGGACTAATTTATAGTTCTCGGATAGGTCTTTCTAATGAGCTATTGTACATGTCAAATGGAGATCGGGTGCTAACGTTAAAACCCTGGGAAATTGATGTACCAATTTACCCAAATAGGGCCCACAATTTGGCGTTTCATCTTCTAGGGTTAGGTTTTGGGATGTTAAGGGTTTTCCATTGTTTCTCAATAATAAATAGGCCTTCGAGCCTCATTGTAACATAGTTCAGAGGCATGTAGCCACCACATCTCTTCTCAGAGATAAGCTATCATTGCCCTAGCTGTTTATTTCTATTTTCTGTTTGTAAGCATATCTCAGTATTTTACATTAATGAAATGAAGTATTATTTCCGCTGCATCTTTGTGTTTATGGTTATCTCTGTAATTTGTTGTGTTCCTGTTTAAATCCAAATCATCCGCCACCTCCATCCAGTGAGGAATCTCATGTCAGTGATGGTGTGATAGGGTCTTCAAGCACTCAAATAGCAAGAAGACCATCTAGTCAAACACTTGCTATTTCAAGTAAAACCTCTAATACATCTTATAATACAGTTGCTTCCAAAATAAATGTCGTGTCATTTGACAAAGGTAAAAATGAAAAGCAACTTGGAAGTAAGAAAAAGGGGAAAACCAAAAGGAAACAAAATTCTCCCCCTTAAGAGAAATCATTTGATTCCTCTTCTTCACTTAGGAAACCTCATTACCCATTTTTAATTTCTAATGAGGAGCACTTTACATGAGATTGTCCTCACCGATCTGAAGTCTCAAAACTTCTTAAGACTTCTAGTACATCCACTGTGTTGATAGAACCTTTTCGAAACCTAGAGACTCATTTGGTTGTTGCAGATCATGCTTCCACTTCACAAGTGCTCATGCTATCTACCACTAAGTCTAAGGCTGATGTTTTGATGACTACACTAAGTAAAGATTACGGTAATCTACTGTCGCCATTGAATGATCAGGCTAAAGATCAACCCAATACATTGACTTCGACTTCGTCTAACTCCATTCCACCACCCATTGCACCTGAGTTAACAATAAAACCGCCAAAGGGAGTTGTTCATAAATCTACATTCAACCCTCGAGCTCAAGCAACACAAAATTATAACATAGTAGAAGATTTGGCTCAGTCACCTTCTGCTATGTTGACACTTGAGGTGCTCCAAAATTTTCCCTCCCAAAAGCATGCTTTATTGTTAGCAATTGGTGGAATTGATCCAACAGATTCCAATATCGTAGTTTTTAATCATGCGGGTTATACGCCACAATTACCAACACAGATAGCATTCTTCATCCAAGTAAATGATTTGAATCACCTCATTCACCAAACCATTGTTGACAAAGGTGCAACTACTTTATCATGTCAATGAATTGTTGGAAAACACTTGGCTCACCACCTTTCCCATGATCGCCTACGGCGTTAAAAGCTTTTGATAGTCACACTTATAAACCTTGTGGAATTTTAAGTAACCTGCAGATAGAACTAGGGGGGAAAACTGTAAATGTTGAAGCTGAGGTCGTTGACGGACCCCTTGACTACAATATTTTACTAGGAAGACCGTGTGTTTATGCTATGGTTGTTGTGGCTTCAACATATTTTCGTATGATCACTTTCCTTCATAAAGGCAGAGTCACAGTAATTGATCAACTCACCTTCTTTGCCTCTAGTTCACAGGCAACTAGAAGCATTCTGTTATTTCACAGACCTCTGTTATCTCTTCAGAACATTGGAGTAGGTCTCTTCAAAGATTCTTCCCTAATGGGAACCTTTTCACTACCATCACCATCACAAACGACAGAAGTTGCAAAATTTGAGACCTATAACATGATATCTTCCACTTCATCTGACTCATGGAAGATTTCCAATGATTCTGAAGTTGATATGCATAATGAAACCATGCCGCTAAGCCCAATTGAGCTCACATAGAAATCAATCTTTTTGGCTTCTGCAGCAAATCCAAATCCATCATCACTGATTGAATGGGTTGATCATTCGTTAGAATATGGTACTTCATCTTATCCTTTTTCATGTACATTTTCTATTGATGAAGGAATCATCCAATCAATGATGATAGAAGAAGAACCATGGGCATATTATCATCATCGATCCCATCTTCCAGATCACATAGAAGATATTCCAAATGAACTAAACCACCCTTCAATCACTGATTTCCTTTCGCATTTTGTATTTATAGATACAATCGATTCTGAATGAAACTTATCGAATATCGAAGAAACCATTTCTATCGATATTTCAACCAAACCTGGAATTGTAGAAAACATCCATATTGGCAAATCTTGTTCTCCATCGGAACTTGAAACTTATCGTGCTATTTTTCATGAATTTTGTGATATATTTGCTTGGTCATGTGAGGAAATTTTAGTATTGATTCTAGTATAGTTGAACACAAGATTAAAATGTATCCTGATGTCAAGTCGGTACGACAACGCCTCCATCATCTCCATCCGAAGAAGGCTGTTGGCATAAAAGCAGAAGTTGAAATACTTTTTCATGCTAGTTTCATATTCCTCATTCCTATTACCGATTGGGTTTCCAATATTGTTCTTGTCATGAAGAAACAAGGAACAATACGAGTGTGTGTTGATTATAGGGATGTTAATCATGCTTGTCCAGAAGACAGCTATCCCACTCCCTTTATCGAGCAGATAATTGATGAATGTGTTGGATGTGAAATATTTTCATTTATGGATGTATTTTCCGGCTATAATCAGATCAATATCCACCCAGAAGACCAACCCAAAACTACCTTTATTTTTCCCTGGGGCACATTCACATATAGGAAACTCCATTTTGGTTTGAATAATGTTGGGGAAAATTTTTAGACGGAAATGAATTATGCCTTCCACGACATCAAACACATCATTAAACCCTACCTAGATGACTTACCTACTCATTCATGGAAATGGGTTGATCACCCACAACATTTGAGAGCCATCTTTTTACGGTGCCAACACTACAAAATTCGACTCAATCCACATAAATGTGTGTTTTTTGTTGGTTCCAGTCATTTGTTTGGTTTCGTAGTGTCCAAAGAAGGAATTCGACTCGACCCCTTGAAGGTTAAGGAAATTCTTCATCTACCTCCACCTTCCAATTTACTTCAGTTACAGAGACTCCAAAGGAAGGCTAAATTTTATAAGGAGATTCATCCGCAACTATGCCGAAATGGCTAAAGGATTCACTCATCTTTTCAAAAAGGGAATTCCCTTCCATTCTGACCAGGTTGCACAAGCTTCCTTTTATGCTCACAAAGATACCCTGATCCTAGTGTCATTAATCTATTCCCCTAGTTATCAGAACGACTATTTCCTGTATCTCGCCACTGCAGATACAACCATTGCTATGGTTTTAGTCCAAGAAGAATATGGGATTGAACATTCGATCTATTATTTTAGTCATAATATCAATGATATGGAATTTACATATTCTTACATTGAAAAGCTAGCTTTGACTTCCGTTCAAGTTGTACAAAGATTTCGCCATTATATCCTACTCCAAAAGACCATTTTCATTTCAGATTGCAACCCTATGACATACATCTTGTCATGTCAATTGTTGGGGGGGGGATATTCAAAATGGATTGTCATTTTGTAGGAATTTGATCTAGAATTCATCAAATCCAAGTCAAATAAATCTCTAGTTTTTGTCGAGCTTCTTTGCGACCTTCCCTCTGCTGCCATCGACTCAACAACGAAACCATCAATTTTGGATGAGTCTTTGTTTCTGATCTCATCATCTGACCCTTGGTATGGAGATATACTGATCTATCTCCATACACAAACTTTCTGGTCTGATACCTCTCTCTTGCAATAATGACATATTCTATATCAAGCCAAAGATTATTTGATCATTAGCGACATCCTTTACCATCGCAGTATCGATACGATTTTTTGTAGGTGCCTCACACATGAGGAAGTCAACAAACTTATAAATGATTTCCATTCTAGTGCTTGTGGTGGAAATTTATCTGGTTATGCTACTGCAAAAAAAATTCTTTGTGTTGGTTACTTCTGCCCTAGCATATTTAATGATTGCATTACTGCTATCAGAAGTTGTCATGCATGCCAGATGTTGTACCATAAAACTTGATTACCACCTGCACCACTGCATCCTATCGTCGCTTTTGGACCATTTGAAAAATGGGGCATTGATTTCATGACATGTAACCCTCACTCATTTGGGAGGCATGGGTATATTATTTTCGTCATTGACTATGTTATGAAATGGGCCGACGTGATGCCTACATTACACAACAGTGGTGAGACAACTGCACTTTTTTTCTTCAACCATGTGGTTGCACAGTTTGGTGTACCACAAACTATAGTTACAAATCATGGTTCACATTTTCGCAATCACATGATGACTGAATTAACTTCCAAGTTAGGACTCTCACATGATATTTCTACTCCTTATTATCCATAGGCTAATGGACAAGTTGAAGCCATCAACAAAATCTTTAAACGAATGCTTCAATGAATGATAGGAGTTCAAAAACGAAACTGGAATTTGATCTTGTACTCATCTTTATGGGCTTACCAAACCTCGGTAAGAAATGCAACTGGATTCACACCTTTTCAATTGGTGTATGGTCTTGAGGCAATCTTGCCAATACAATGTGAGATTTCATCACTAAAACTCACAATTGACTTGTTACCTGTCACTTCAGATGAGGAAGCATGTTTCTTAGAACTCATCCATCTAGATGGAACGTGTCGTGAATCCGAATTGGCCAACGAAGCACATAAGAAATGAATTAAGGTGCAATATGACGACAATGTTAAGCCTCGCATATTCTAAAAAGGAGACCTGGTCTTGCTTTATGATCACGAAGCCGATAAATTAGGAATAGGAAAATTTGAACCACTATGGATGGGCCCCTACATTGTCAAGCATGTTTTGGCAAAAGACACTTACGAGTTGGTTAATTATGATGGAATTCCATTGTTGCAACCCCAAAATGGGTTGTATCTTGAACGTTACTATGCTTGATTGCGCGTAGTAAAAAAACTGTATATATGATTTGATTGCATGTGTGTGTCACAGTGTGAGTTTTAGAGTTTTTATGTCGTTAGTAATCTACTTTGCATTTGTTGCGGATGTCGAAATATTTGGAACCATTTGTTGGCTATGTCGATGGTGCTAGTTGTAGTATGCAAAACCTATCCTCTACAGCATGTGCCATATTTGCTCTAAGTGGCGAGTTAGTCAATTTTCAAGGGATTTGTATCGGTCATTATACGAACAATATCGTTGAGTATAGCACATTGATCGAACTCCTCTTTTATGCCATTTCACTTGGCATTCGCTGAATCATCATTCGGATAGACTCACAACTTGTCGTACTACAACTTACGAATGTTTATACCGTCTGAAATCCAACTATTCAACATATATTCCTTGGAGTTCGTCTCTTGGAAAGACATTTTGATTACATTCCATATCAACATATTTCCAGAAACTTTAACACATTAACTGATTCTTTAGCAAATTACATGTTAAACATACATTTACGACATATGTAAAGAGTAAATTTTCAATTCACACCAACAGTTGAATAGGATTACACGTAACCATACAAAAACATTGAAAGTAAAATAGATATATGTTCAAAGTTTTTACAAAAATTTGTGTCCAAGGCATGTTGATCATCTGACTTCAAAACCTCAAAATGCATACAGTAAATCATCCTAAGTAGATCTAATGATGCTCATGATAATAGGTCACTCCTTGAACTATCATGCGTTGTATTCTCATTGGTAACTCCTTGATCTGAACATCCGGTATACTAAGGGTTAACCCCTCTATACGATGCTGCAACTTCACCAGTGTCTCGATTAGATATAAATCCTGGAGAATTTCTCTTCTGACATTTCTCCCCACTGGTTCACCCATCTCCTGTTGATGACCCATTGGTCGAATAATGCCAACATCTATATACATGAGAAAATTTTCATTTTATTCTTGGAAACATAAAAAAAAACAAAAACATGTAAAAACCCAAAATATCAAAAATACATGGTCAAAAAAATTTACCTATAGCACTCCATTGAGCACCCACTGGTAATCTCAAATCTGGATCTCTATAGAAATCCATCCCTGAATATGGATGCTCCTCTATGATAATATGTTATCGAGAAAGCCAACTGAATAATGTTGTAGAAAATGAGATTGATGACTAACCAACATGTCTAACTGTCAACTCTACCCATCCTTGATTCATGGATCTCTAAGACCAGCCAAACGCAATGTCACAAATAGAGGTTGCATCAATGGAATTCTCTCCAAAGTAAAAGTGATCAAGATCGATCCATAGCTAAAAACATTTGTCTTACCATTTTTTACTTTAGTTATCTGCTCTTTCATCAAAGAGAGAACTACCTCACACCAGTTGAACATAGTTGGCTTGAGATACTTGAGCACATACTGCATGTATGATCTATTCGCGACATGAAGTGTTACGCTACCCACCAACTTTGTGATAGTAAAGAGGATTGTTCGCAAGGGCATATCACGAACATCCCTAATATTTATATTTCCATCTTTTCTAGAATGTGTACCTGGCCGACAGAATTGTCGAATGTATTGCCTCACTGATTCATCCCCATAGGCTGAACATGAAAGAGAAATGGGGGCACCATGTCTCAACAATCCTGTGAGAAAGTAAATATCATCAATCAATATAGGGAGCACTTTGTCCCCTATGTGAAAAACTTGTTCCGCTGGATCCCATGAATGAACCAAGAACTGCAATAGTTCTAACTATTTCCTCATCCCAGATAACGTGAAATATTTGAGCAACCCACAATCTCTGAGGGCCTTAACAGTACCAGGATCATTTAGGGCAACCATATCATGTTATTCATGTTCTGTTTCATGCCATGTGATAGCCATTATGATCTGATCAAAGTCTGAAATCACACCATAGGTTTAGTTAGGATCCATTTCATGCAAAACAACTACAGATATTTTGGGTAGAAATGATGAATCAAATTTCTAAATTATGCCCAATGCACCCTTGATATTTAGACAGTGCGATGTAGAGTAGTTTCCCTTTTGCTTGACTGATTTGCAGCAAATTTTTCAATGCATAAGGGTGCATTGATCCTAGGGCGTGATATATTCACCCTAGGGACCCCAAACATAAAAAAAATAAAAAAAATAAAAAAAAAAAAAAATAAAAAAAAAAATAAAAAAAATAAAAAAAAATCCTGAAATTGAAAAATAATGACCCTAAATGAAAGAGAAGAGGTAGATCTCCTACCTAGTCTTGACAGCATGAAGAATGATCCACAAAATCTCCTGCAATCAACTACTCAATTTTGAGGTAAAAAACTGATTCAGAGCACAAAACTGAATGGTAAATGTCAAATGGTAAAATGACTTGGTAAATTCTTGTTTTATGGTTATTTCATGTTCATTAAATGAATAAAATATAGTTTTTACTTATTTTTACCAATGAAACAAGTATGTTTAATCTGTTTGGTTGTTCTTTGAGTAGGTTTACAACTAACATAGTGAATTTGACGTGCATGATCGTAATATGTACTTTTGACTACAAAGCGTACTTTTATCTCTTTTTTGAGCTCTGTTAAACATCGAAAAATAAACCCCCTAGAGTCCTCTTTCAGCTCTTTTCAGACTCTCAAAATATAAAAAGTTGTCGGATGCTTGTCTTTTTCAGCTCGTAAATGAATTAGAAATGACATCTATTTAGTATAAGTTTAACCCTTTTCCGGACTGAGAGATTACTTACGAAAAAGGAATACATTGATTGAACATGGTCAATAGGTTCTCTCTTGTATTATTTTACGCTTTTTTGGACTTGAGAGACAAATTTATGAAAAAGAACTTGTGGAGTTTTCTTTTTGTCCCTTTTGAAGCTCTCTAAACATGAAAAGGCCTGAGTTCTCATTATCGTTAAACTCGTTAAAGCATTAAATAGCGACAAACTTGTCCATCATGACAAGACTGAGTTTCACCTTCGCTAGACTTGTTAAAACATCACATAGCGATGGATTCACCCGAAGGGTAGAATTATACATCAATCTTATATTATCCTCCTCAATATTGTTAAAAAATAAAGAGGTATTGGTCAGCAATGACTGGGGAAAATGGGAAAAGGGATAAATCACTTTATGGTAGCAAGTCTCTCTTGAACATTACACTTTCACTTCATCTCTGTGACTATTTGAGTTGGGTTATGTGCTTGATGGTTATCGTACCTATGGTCTATCACACCATACATCACTTTGGTTTTGGGTCAACGCTTCCAATTCATTCAGTGTCGCTGACATGTTCAAGAGAAGTCACTCAGTAAACTTCATCCTTTGCAACACTCATAAACCTTCATTTTCATGATTGCCATTCCTGAACATTATGTCATTAGTCACATTTTGTCTTCAAAATCATTACACTAGTTTCATGTCATTGATGGGGGATACATAAAGGCCCTCCTGCGATGAGTCACTTCTTGTCGACATCAACACATTATCCAGGAAGTTGACTTAGAAACACCCTTCTAGTACCTTGAGGCTTGCATACATCAATGGCAAGTTTCTCGCTTCTAGCAATAGGTTGACATCACACGTCGTCGATCAAAAGGCTTTGTATGGTGTTCGACATCAAAACATCTATTCACACCATGCAGAATGTACTGTAGTACCTTGAGAAACATTATCATTATTGGTGATTTATCTCGCATCAGTTAACAACTTACATCATTGGTTGGTAATCAAACGGTGTCTGATGGGCCTCTAAATTATACATAAATTAAGGCCCGTGCTTATAAATTAAACATAAATTAAGGCCTTGTTGTGCTATACAATAACCCTCCCCATTTCAAAATTTTCATCCAAAACTTTAACAAGAAATGGATCCCCTTTTTAGGACCTAGATAAAATCAGTAATTCAATAACAATCGCAAGCTTTGCAAAATCCATACAACACATGAAAATATTTATGAAAAGGTCTGATCCAATTTAAATATTAAACAAGACCTTCTCGGAAAACAAATATAAAAGAATGTGTCGCACCCTTTGTTTAAAATATAGACTTAAGGCTTCCACTGGCAATCGTCGATGCGATAACGCTATCGGAAAGCGCAAATTGCGGCTTATGAAGGAAACATTCCAAAGATCCATGTAAACTTCCTGATGCGATAATCCAATCACAATCATCCATCCCTAAAAACATGAAACATATAATGAATGCCCATTTGGAATCCTCCGATGCAATTTCATTATTGGAAAAGTGTGATTTTCAATAAAAGGTGAAATAGGATTGTTAAACGAGTGTTTGTGGGTCTAAAGCTTAAATCAATAATAAATGAAAAACAAACAATTTATTCATCTCCTAAGGATTACCTTGCCTCCCTATGACAACTCACAATTTATCACAATCGAAGCTATGTAAGGAAATAGCGAAAACATAACGTTTGTGCCCCCGATATGCGATATGCAATTTTCACTAATCACTCATTGAGAAAGTCACGAGATTCACTTTAAAGGACTATTACTAATATGAGCGATGTGACACATCACTATGGAATTTAAGTATCACGATTGGCAGTTACAAAAATCATTAATAGAGCAGTTATGCTTGAATCCTTCAAGGATTTCATCCGTGGTAATATTAAGAGTTCATATTGCTTATCACACTTAAATTACCATTAATCTTCTATATTCTGCATTGGCTCTGAACATATTTTTTCTCTGTTACGATCTTTTATTTCTTTTTGTAAAGCAAGTCTGAATTGATGAATCCAACGAAAATGACGAATAAATCAAAGAAACCAAAGGCCCCTATCATAGCCAAAGAGGAACTAGTTAAAAAGGTCTTGATAACTGATACTACCTACCTCGGTCTGGGCAAGGCTTCATGGGAAAGTATATACAATTTATTGGAAGCTGAGGATTCAAAAGAGATTGAAGAAGAACTGGGAACAACAAATTCCATTGACAAGTCAAAGAGTACTCTTAAGGAGTTGGCCAGCTCTTATCTTCACAGAATAGCAACCTACGCTAGAGTATTACCCTACAATGACTTGGTCATATGGGTAATTGAAAGTGTCAACATAACAGACATAACATTCTTTACGGCTGATGGAAGGACGTTTGGGTCGTTCAGAACAAAAGATATCAAAAAGATGTACCATTTTCATGAGCCACAGAAGCACTACAACAAAGCATTTTTGGAATCCTTCACCAAGGAAAATTCCATGGAGTCAGACCCTATCAGACAATGGAGGCATTATCCAAACAAACATAAGCATGAATCATCAGGTATGTACTTCGTAGACTCATTAGCATCTCCTTACTGTTATGCTGGTGCTATGATATGCAGACTCTTTGGATTCTATGATTCGGTCAGGTTTTCTATAGAGATGGTACATTTAATAGAGGCTGCAGTTAACTCTTATAGCATGGATTGGGTGACCATTTTGTCTAATAAAATGGCCAACCAAATACTTGATTATAGGAAAAATAGGTTTGTGACTACCTAGGTAATACCCCCATTTTATATGAGTGCCTACATTTTGGACACTGCCTGTTTCAATTATGATTACCCCATTTTAGGTTGGAAATGGACTCCATAGGACTCGAACCCCATTCATATCTATCATAAGGAATTGTGGAAATCCCATTATAAAAATCATCTTTATAGAATTTGTCATGGTTTCATCCTGCCCGTTCATTATGCTATATTAAATAAACCTACTCCTAGGTTGTCTGATGAAGCCAGTGTCAACCTAACATCAGTTGGTAGTTGGTTTGGTGAAGAGAAGTTCACCTACATTAGACTTTTTGGCAGCACCACTGACCCACATGTTCTTCCCTTATACATCCCTAATAAGTTATTTACCATAGAAATAACATATCAGATAACAATAGAAGGGTTGTCAAGGAACCTAAAGGAGTCCAAAAAATAGATGTGGCCTTTATTCCCCCTCTGATGTGGTACTTTCACGCTGCATGACTTCAAACATGTAGAGAAGGAAGCTGAGAAAATTAAAATGTTAAAGTTAGTAGTCATCCCAAAGAGGCAATATGATCCAAAATCTGTTGCCTACAATTTCACTTCTCATGTCAAAATTGCCAAGTTTGAACATGAGAAGGATAATTATGATGATTTGTTTGCTTCAGCCAAGTTATTTTCTCAAGTGAAACAACTGAAAAAAAATCAAATTGGGAGTAGAGGGATTAGAGGAATTTTTCAAGTTTAGGACATAGAGATTGCAAACATTTCCTCTGGACTTGTTAAATAATACCTCTATGGTGTAACTAGAAGGCCACTGTGAAGGAAAAATTATGGAAAAGACTCCTGAAAAGGAAAAGACCCCAGAAAGGGAGCAAACAAATGAAGGAACTAGTGAGCCCCTTGATATGAATATCAATATTGATCCTACTTTAATCAAGGAATGGGAGCAGTTTGACCTAATCATCAAAAACCTGAATAAATCCCAAGAGCTCACTACACCAAAATTGCCTACAATACAAAAGCTTGAAGGTATTAGTGTCAATTGAAGGGACAAGCAACCTACCCAAGATTCAGCAGGACATATAAATCATCCCCAAAAATCCTACAGAGGAGATTATGCTAAGAACAAAAGAAATACCACCCCTATATGTATTCTACAGTGCGAAGCACCGAGCTGTAGTTAAAAGACCGAGGAAAAACAGGAAAATTGATCAAAGTCCTCTTCTAACTCCACAGACAAAAATGATGAATGTGGTATGGAAAGCAAAATTCAATCCCTCTGAGGATTTAACAAATTTATCTCAGTATGCAGGATATTACACAGTGGCGACAATGGAAAAAGCCTAAGAAGTTAGCCATCTGATCAGGGAAAAGGATCAGATGATCACTCAATTTGAGGTGCAATCGATAGAGTGACAACAAAAGATTAGTCAGCTTGAATAGCAGCTAACAGAGCAGAGACAACAAAATGAACGACTAAGAGAGCAGTTGAAACTGGAGAAATAGAGGATTGATGAGCAGACTCTCCATAAACAACGGGAGTTGTCTCAAGAATTAAGTAGGCTTTAGATGACAAGTGAGCAAGAAAAGAAGGCAACAGAAGATCAAATTGCACAAATGAAAGAACAGACAGAAAGGTACAGGGGTTATCCACAGGTAAGTGAATTCAGAATAGAAGCCTTGGAGATAACCAAAGCCTTGTCCTGAGAGTTGAACATTCTTTGCCACAACATATCATTGGCCAACCCATTGTATGATATCTCTGCATCACTGATTGAGAAGGCAGTCGACACTAGACTGGAATTGGAAAGAATAGATGAAATGATAACAAAATTTCTATCTTGGCAAGATTCCATAGAAGGAATGGTTGCCAACTTGCCAAGAATACAAGAATCGCACAAGGAAATCCTATTTTCAAAATGGGAGTCCCAGCTAATGAAATCCAAAATATCAACTTCTAGATGTAGAGCTGCAACAAACGGTTTGATCAAATTAGTGAATAACAATTTACATACGTCTAATTTGATCTCTGATTTCTCTCTAGGTAAACTCCTAATAGCAAAGGAATTGGAACATCATTGGAAACAGGAGCTAGCAAACAGAGAAAAACAGATTGGATAAGTCCAAAACTTGACATGGGAAACATTCTGGTTTTTTCTAGTCAAGCCACATAGCCAGTAGATGGCCATGAAATGCCTTTCTGATGCGATCAACTGCATGATATCTGAACTCTCCGATGCCACCTACACAGCCCAACTACACTCCAAGACAAGTCAACCTCCAAAAATCTAGCCAATGCTCGCAATCTGTCAGCTACAATCACAAGAAAAGAAGTTGATTCAGTGAATTCGTTCAATCACTACTACACTGCTATTTTTATAGTGAATCCTAGATTTTCATGTCTACAGTTAGAACAACACATAGCAATTTTTATTGATAGTTAGATTTTATTTTTATTTTTAAAGACCCTTTCATGTATTTAGAAAGGGTCCTCAATTTGTATTAAAACTTGACTTGGGAGTTGCACTTCTGTACTTCTAATATTTTTTTATCAAAAGCTGAACCAAAGTTCTGCATTTTTTGAAAAAAGCTTTTGCAAGACTTGCACTTTTGCATCTTCCAAAGGTTTTCTCAAAAAGGAAAGCATAATCTGAGTGTTGTTTACATCAAGAGAATTCAAATGCATACGGTACTATTATCACTATTTTTGTCTTATTTCTTTATGTGAATGAACATATCTTAAAACTTGTTATTATTGATATATGTATGTTTCTCAAAACAATTCTTTATCATATCATTTCTGAAGGTTTTAGAATTGTTATCATTTAGATATACATGTGTCAATGATATATATTGTGATGAATGCAATAATGTTTTTATAATTACTTTGTTTAACTTCTTAAACAAATTAATCATTAGATGAATGCATCTTTCTGTTTTACGAATAAGCCATCTTTATGATTATTTGTCTAATAGAAATAATAAAAAATCGCACTGTTAATAGGATACCCGGGTTAGATTAGTTATATTTGTATATTTTTGAATTGTAGGATAAAACACTTATCACCTTCATTACACATTACAAAAAAATCACCCATCAACCCATATATCATTGGGAAACTAGTCCCATTATATCCAGTCAGAGCCACCACATCAAATGGAAGAGGAGTTGCACTAAGGTCCGGACCGGGTGGTTTTCCCCGATGTTGATGCAACGATTTTAGAGGCTTCAAAATTTTTGGTGCTAGAAGGAGGGCATGAACTGTGAATGGTGAGCAAACCAAAATCCATAGCCCATTCTGAGAGTAAATCTCCCTCACTATCTCCTCCAACTTCTCCTCGCATTCTAAATCTTCAATTTTCAAGTGAGAAGTTGAAAAGATAATACCCACTGCTGAAAACTTGAACACATTGGACAAATATTCCCTTGAACCCCCTAAAGTTCAATATTTAATTCATAAACTTCATGGGTTTTCAATATCTCAAGAGCAGTCTGAGTTATTCCAAGGTAGTGTGACTTTGCAATACATTCTTTCTCTGTCTCTTACAAGATTACAACGTGAAAAGCTTGGTATTGAACCAAAAGAATTTCCTCTGCCTAGTTGGAAAAGAGCTAGGAAGACACCTTTAGAGTCTGATAGTGAGACTCTTTCATCATCATCATCCATTTTATCCAATCCATTGCAAAGTCAACCATCTACTCCCCAACTACATATAATAGTTCAACAGAGTACAGGTACTCTGATATCCCCTACCTAGTCACTTGCAACTACATCCTCACTTTCCTCTGCTATTAGTGCGACAATAGCACAAAATCAACCACAACCAAGGCCATGGACAAATCCAGGGGTAGTCGCAATGCCTGCACCCTTGAGTCAATTACCTGCCCAACCTGAAAATTGGTTTCCAAAGTTTAATTCGGATATCGGTATACTAGCAGAAGAACACATAAAAAACTTTATGTTGTCAATAAACTTAAATGGAGTGACAGAAGAAGATGTTGTTGTGAGGCTTTTCCCATACACCTTATAGGGAGCAGCTGGATCATGGAATTTTTCATTGCCACTAGGATCCATTAATAGTTGGAATGCCTTCCAAGAGCATTTTTTTGACTAAGTTCGGAGATGATAGGTCCACGGTGGCATTAATCAATGATCTCTCTAATATTAAAACTAAATCAAAAGAACCCATTAAAGATTTCAACTCATGATTTCATAAGATCTTAAATCAAATTCCTACTACGTCTAAGCCTAGTGAATAGGTCCGAAGCGAATGGTATATTTCTGCTTTACCTTCAAATATAGCCATCTTCATTGATAGAGCTACAAAGCCCACCTTAGCAGAGAATATGAAAGAAGTGATTGTCGTTGAGAAACTTATTATTGCATTAGAAAAGAAAACCACTCTTGAGGAAAGAAAGTCCAAAAAAGTTACTTTTCAAAAAAGAAAGAAGCTAAAGATCCATATGATATGGAGGGTTTGCAAAACGTTTTGAAGACTATGTCCAATGAAATGGTAGAGATAAAGAAGCAGGTAGCTGAAACCTCCACTAAAAAACCATTTAGGAATTTCAAAAGAGCTGAATCAAAACCACCTAATGCCATATCTAATGCTGAATTAGATTCAGATAATGATGAGGATGAAGACACAGTCTTGTCATCTGAGAAAATAGAAGAAGATGAGATAGTTGAATGTCACGGTATGTGGGACTTCATTTTTCCTAATTCTGATATTGAAAATGAATAGGAAGCTCTCCTAGTAAATACCAGAAGTAAAATTGTTGTAGAGCCTGATCAATCAACTCATAAAAAGAAAAATGCAAGCCCTACTGCCAAAAATAAGGCTCCCATGAAAAAATCTCCAGTATTGCCAACTCAAAACCACCCATCATCTTCCAATCCACCCTCATCATCCAAGACATTCATAGTCTCTAACTCTATGGATTACAACATTATTGAAGACATGAAGATGACTAGAGCGGATACCTCTTTACTTGAGCTTAGCAAGCTAAAACATCAACAGAAATTGTTGCTCAAAGAGTTAAATGCAATACCTTCTTCTCCTCTTCCAAATGCTGTATTATCCAAGGCAACCAAAGGAACAGGTAAGCCACCATAAGATAAAGTAGATGTTGCTGATGATGTTTTGATTAGAGATGGATCTAATTCTCATATTCCCCCTTTTCTCTTGACCTATGAGATCTACAATAGAAATATACACAACTACTTAATAGATTCAGGGGCTTCATCAAACATAATTCCAGCCTCAGTTTGCTCAAAATTAAATATTGAGCCCCAAAAATCTGCAGTACATATCGTTCAGTTAGATCGAACTAAGGTTCAAGTCTTAGGAGAGATTAATTTAGTCACCATTAGGTTATCAGCTGATCTTAGAGTTGTCCAGAGAATTGATATATTGATTGTTGACACCCCTGAGTTTTATGGATTAATTTTAAGCAGGGATTGGTCTGAGAAACTCCATGGTTACATTTCTACTGATTGGTCTCATATGTGGCTTCCCTATAAAGGGAAACCAAATCAAATTAAAGTCGATTGGGAGAAACGCATGACCCATACCGTAACGGAGTTTGAGTAGGAAAATCAACCCATAGATTTCAATAATAACATTCTCGGAAATTACTCAGACGAATCATTCTTTGGTAATTTTAATGCTCAATCATCACCTTTTTCCATTAATAGTTTCACATCACAGATAGAAATTTTTTTGCATATAGATGCATCAAGGTGTGTTGCTATAGTTGAAGAAATTGTAAATAAACCTGTATGTAAGCCTGTATTTTGGTCTTTATATTTTGATGGATCAAAATCCAATGACAATGTAGGAGCAGGATGTATTTTAGTTAGTCCTGAAGGGGAAAAACTATGCTATCATGCAGACTAGAATTTGAGTCTACAAATAATATTGTTGAATATGAGGCATTGATTCAAGGGCCTTATAAAGCGATAGGCCTAAAGATTCAATATCTAAAAGTATTTTGTGATTCTGAGATTGTCATCAAACAAGTAAGGAACACTATCCATTGCCTTTCAAGACATCTCAAGCATTATCAGTCCTTGGTTCAAAACCTCATATCTCATTTTCTAGCATTTAATATTTCTCCTATTCCCAGATCTCAGAATGCAGCAGCTGATTTATTAGCTAATGTTGCTTCTAAGCTCCTTCCATCCGAGGATTACAGTCCTGATAGGTTTTCAAGCGAATTAATTTTTAGACCATCTGTTCCAGACAATGTCACCAATCGATGGGTATTTAATCATGACGAAGACATTTTGAATTTTTTAACTTCTGAGAAATCTTATGATGACCAGATTATTGATGAGAATGATCATGATCTTCAAATAAAACAAAGACAAAATGAGAATTCCATACCTAAATCTGTGGTCAAACTTGAAGATCTTTATGGTATCAAGGATAGGTTTAAACAAGTCACTAGTTCAAAACTTCAAAGTTCTACTTTGAGGTTTGAATTAATAAATCTTAGTACTGAGGCCAAACCACAAAATATTAATTTGGGACTAGGGCTCACTTCAGAAGAAAGATTTTCTTTTATTAGATTTTTAAACAAATATAATTTATTTTTTTCTTGGAATTATGACGATCTAAAAACGTATGATACTTCTATCATACAACACACAATTCCAATGATTTCTGAGGAGAAACCTGTGCAACAAAAATTGAGGAAAATTCATTTGAATCTGGAGAGTCAAATCAAAGTAGAGTTGAATAAACCCTTGAAAGCTAAGATAATTTTTCCAGTCAGACATTCTAATGGGTTTCTAAATTAGAACCTCTTAGGATGAAGAACGGTGATATTAAGATTTTCATTGATTCCTAAAATCTCAATAAGGCAAGCCAAAAGGATAATTTCCCATTACCAACAATGGAGCAGACAGTTCATTCAGTTGTTGGTTCCGAATTAATGTCTTTTCTGGATGGTTTTTTGGATATAACCAAATACTGGTGCATCTAGATGACAGACTAAAGAGTACATTCAGAACCAAATGGGGAACATATTCCTACCAGAAAATGCCTTTCAGTTTGATTAATGCTGGAGTTACTTTTCAGAGAGAAATGGATATAGCATTCAAGGGTTTGATTAATAGGTCAGTTGTTGTCTACCTAGATGACATAACTGTCTTCTCTAAGAAAAGAGTGAATCATCTACATGATTTGAAACAAATCTTTGAATGCTATAAAAGGTATGGGATTTCATTAAATCCCAAGAAATCATTCTTTGCTCTTGATGAAGGTAAACTCTTAGGGTTTATCGTATCTAAAGACGACATTTACATTGATCTAGTAAGGATCAAGGAGATTTCTGATATTCCTCTGCCACACAATAAAAAATCAATGCAATTATTTTTAGGTCATATTAATTTTGTAAAAAGATTTGTTCCTGATTTTTTGCAGATTGTTTTACCTTTATAGACCATGATTAAGAAAAAATCAATTTTCAAATGGGGACATAATGAAAAGGAAGCCTTTGATTCAATCAAATAGGCAATTATTAATGATCTTGCATTGAATACTCCAAATTTTTGTAATCATTTTATTTTGTATACTGTAGCATCTGAAACATCTTATGCAGTTGTGTTAATGCAGATCAATGATCAGCAAGTTGAAGCACCCATATCCTTCTTCAGTTCTAATTTACAACGTGTTGAACTTAATTATTTCGAAGTAGAAAAAAAAATTTCCCTGTGTTTAAATTTATTAAACACTTTAGGCCATTCCTCCTAAAAAATCATACAAAAGTAATAGTCCCATTCTCGGTAGTGAAACAATTGTTAGTCCAAAGGGAAGTAGGAGAGAAGAGAGCCAACTGGGTTACAACATTACAAGAATATGATTTAGATATTAAACCAGCGAAAATTGTAAGATGTCAAGGTTTTTGCAAGTTATTAGCAGGAGCTTCTAATATTCCAGAACAAGAAGATTCAGATAATGCTTTTCAAGTAAACGAGATAAGTATCATGAACTCTGAATCTCAATATGAAAATCTGGTCTTTTATTTAAAAAATGGATATGCTCCTCCTAGTCTCTCTTACAAAAACAACGTGCCTCAAGATTAAAAGCAAAACACTTCAAAATAATTGATGACGTGTTATTTAGAAGGAATTATGATTTGATTTTGTTAAGATGCCTTGAAAAACTAAAGCACGAAAGATGTTGCAGCAATTAAACAATGTAAACTTTGAAATGGGAACTATAAACTCAAAACGGGAACTCTGGCCAAAAAACTCGATAAAAACATAAAAAACAATGCTAAAAATGAAAAGTGTTGATACTGGAATAACACCTTTTTTTTCTAGGGTAAATTTTCAACATGTTTTAAAAATGGTGGTGAAAACCAATTTTTTGTGAAAAAATTGTTCATAAAACGCCTTCAAAACGAAGTGTTGATGTTCGAATAACATTTTTTTTTCAATGGTAATTTTTATGCAAAAAACACCCTCAAAACGAAAAGTGTTGACACTGGGATAACAATTTCTCTTCAAGGGTAAAGTTTTGACATTTCGAAATAATGGCGTAAAATATTTTATCATGACTCCGAAAAACATTAAAATTTCAAAAA
>APFE030896845.1:0-18481 GCA_000404065.3 Pinus taeda | reverse complement strand
ATTGTTAAAATAGGTTTATATTTGTAATATGTACTTCTTTAAATATTCAAATTTTATCTTCTAAACTTGATTATATATAATGTCCATATACAGTGGATTTGCCTCCAAGTTTTACAAACCCAGATTGATAATTAAATACTTGTGTTAATTTAGTCAATAAATTAGCCCAACACACCTCATCTTCTTGAATACATCTTCAAATATGTAAATTGGATCCATTGTGGAAAAAATACCTGCCAATCCATGAAAATTGAACACTACATTGGACAATCAACTTCCTTTCCTTGGCCGACAGATAGGCTGGTGATTTCTTGACTGCTAGATAATTTACTACATCTGCATATGAATGTTCTTTAATCGTTACAATGAAAAGGTGCTCATTTGGAAACTGACCATTTACTCTTAGGTACCCGAGACAGGAAGTATGAAACAAGAATTTTTTTTCCTAGTTAATCCTTTATGGTGATATCGAACTCCTATAGTAGCAACATCCATCGAGTTTCTCTCCAATTAGTGATTGGTTTGTTGTCCAACTACCTGATGGCAAAGTGGTCAGTATACAGAAAGACCAAATAGTCTGTTATATAATGTCTAAACTTATTGATAACATGTATAACATCTAGGAATTATTTTTCTGTTACTGTGTAATTTAATTCAATAAGAGTAAGTTTTTTGTTGATATAATAGATAGAGTAGGGATTCCTATCATTTTCTTGTCCAAGTACAGTGCCTATAGTTGTGTTTGATGCAACTATAGAGATGTGGAAAGGTAACTCCCAATTTTGTCCTCGTAGTACTGGTGCAGTTGAAATCAACTTCTTCAGATCTGCAAAGGCAACATCAAATTTGTCAAACCAATTAAATCCAACGTTACCAATTAAGAAATACAAAGGTGTAGAAATTTTTGAAAAAATTTCATTAAATATGTGGTAGTACCCTACATATCCAATGAAACTATGTACTTCGCTCTCGGTGCTTGGTGTGGGTAGTACAAGAATTACCTCTATTTTCATTGGATCTACCTATATTCCTACCGTAGAGATGTAGTGTCCCAAAACCACACCTTCGGTCATCATCATATGAAACTTTACATTGCTCAAGCATAACCTGGTGGAAATGCATCGTTCAAGTACCTTTTCCATATTTTGCAAGCCCTGCTCAAAATAACTTCCATAGGGGATAAAATCATCCATACAAATTTCAAGTCCTTCGTTGATCACATTAGAAAAAAAATTCAATATCCCCCTCTGAAATGTGGCTGGGGCATTACATAAACCAAAGGGTAAAATTTTGTATGCAAACATACCCCACGGGTAGGTAAACGTGGTTTTGTCCTAGTCTTCAGGGACAATCTAGATCCGATTATAGCCGCTGAAGCCATTGAGGAAGGAAAAAAATTGTTTCCCTGTTAAGGTGTCGAGAACTTGGTCAATGAACGGAAGAGGGAAATGGTCCTTCTAGGTGGCTTTATTTAGTTCCCTGTAGTCCATGCAGATTTGCCATTTCCCATTTCTCTTGGGAATGACTACCAACAGGGAGACCCATTGGCTATCTGAGATAAGATAAACAAAATTTACATCGTGGAACTTTTGCAGTTCCTCTTTCACAATATCCCTTAGGTGAGGATTCAACCTTCTCTGGGTCTTTTGAATGATTCAAGCATCCTTATCGATATAGATATGATGGGTACACAACTGGGGATCTATACCTTTCATGTCTGACTGTTGTTGGCGGTTGTCTAGGCTACCATTAATGTTAATCATTTTACCTAGTTCAATCTCAATTAGCTTGTTATTATAAACAACAGTGATGGGTATATGTTGATCATATGCATCCATGGAGTGATCTCCTTGTGCTACATTATCAATAATGGCTTTTAACACTTTGAATGTAGGATTATTCATGAAAACTAGCCTATTAATGAAATTGTTAATCACATCATCCTCCATCTGATTCTTAAATTCAAGAGCTTCTTCCAGTGTGAGAGGAGAGCGTATGTTTTCTTCTAGATATCTAGGTGGGTGTAACTAATTATTTACAATAGGTAGACTTGGTTTAGCTAGAGGATACAAAAGAAGATTATTCATAGCATTTCGTTGTGTAATAGTCATGCTCCCTGCACGACATCCTAGATAAGAATTTGTCATTGCTAACCAACATCAACCCAATATCAGAGGATTTCCATCTAGCCTACTTCTTGGGTTGATGACTAGAAATTCCACAAGATATTCCCAAGAATTGACAAAAACATTCACATCTTGTAAGGTTCCTTCATGTCTAACTATTGATCTGTCGATAAGCTCTAATAATGTTAACGTGGGTTCCAAAGTTGTAATGCCCAAAACCCTGCAAGTTTCAATAGTCAAAATATTAATGGGTGCTCCAAGATCTACTAATGTGTTTGGAAAGGTGTAGCCTTGTATTTGAATGGTTGCTACAAGATTCCCTAGGTCTTCACATTTAATTGGTGCTTGTTTACCCAGAAGCAAGTCAAGTAAAGTTCCTACCACATGCACTATTGATGGATTTTCAATATCCTCCTACGCTTCTTCCCACATATCTCAATTTTTTTGTACATAGATCGGGATGTCTTGTATCGCCTGGAGGAGTGGAATATTTATACACAAATTTTTAAATTCCCTAAGATATCAAAATCAATGATAGACATCTGGTATAGCTATTGCTAGTCTCTCAAGGAATGGGGGAGAAGAAATTATAATTCTATTACTCAAATGTGTCTTCTCCCTATTTTATTTCTGTAGAAATCACTTTCGAAGGATTTATTGTGGTTTTTTTTCATTTTCAGTTTCTTTATTTTCTTCTATGGAAATAATGCACCCTGACCTTTGAAAAAACTCATTAGATTCTACTGGTTTTGTGTCATTATACGAACTCTCAAGGATTTGTACATATTGGACCTGTATATTGTTATTAGGATTTAGATTTGGTTGAGCTAGAAGTTGGGAGTTTACTGAAGGCTGAGAGTTCTCAAATGGACTAGGCAATGTGGGTTGAGGTTGAGAACCCGCTCCCATGGGTAAATTGTTCATCCCCATAGGGTGCTGCTAATTTTGAGGCCATTTCGGGTTCTGCGAAGTGGAAGCATCCAATTGTGAAGGGTAAGGACTACTAGCTTAATTTTGCCAGACGAGGCCAAAACATTTTGGATTTGGCCAGCCAGCTCCTGTGAATGGTTGGCATAGCTAGGGTGACATGGAATACTGTTGGGATTTCCAAGAAGAGAAAGGTGGTTGACCTTGCCATGTTGTTCCAGGATTGTTTTGTTAATGGTATTGCATAGGAAAGAACAAAGACTGGTCTTGTGGCATACCTAAGGGTCGTGCTCGATATTATCGACTTTGTGCCATTAAGTATGTTAGCTATGTTCCTTCTATAGGTTCTTTGAATACTTCTTTTAACCAAGAAAGTGATGGAAACTGATCTGTGGCATGGTGCTTAGTGCATATAGAGCACGTCTGAATCATGTACAAAAGGACATTCTCTTTGATTATGCTTCTTTCAGCATCATGGGAATAATATGGCTAGCATCTGTTCTTCCTCATCTTGTCTCTGTCTGGCATGTAAGACATCTAAATGTGTAGTCAGTGTGTCTAAGATATCCGTCTTGAAATATTCTAAGTGGCTTTTGATCTCTATTCTTGTAACACCTCTATTGGGAGGTTTGCTTCCTCTAGTCATGGAGTCTCGGCTTCCTAGCTCGATGTGTGTGCTACCCCGTGAACACCTGATACACAACTGGAAAAATTTTTCATAGTATTCTTGAGAAATTTCACCTTTCCCCATCAGATTTAAAGTTTCTACACATTCTTCTCTCATCCCCTTTATTAAAATGGCTTGCAAGACTTATTGTTGGAAATAATACTGAGAGGGGCGGTGAATCAGTATTATCAAACTCTTTTCAATTTATGAAAATATTTGCAGATGGAACTTGTGTATATCTTCCAAGCTTATAATATATTAATCTATGTATCAGAACCATATAACAAGAACAAAAACAGAGCAACAGTCACACCAAAGAACACAAGATATAAGGTGGAAACCCAATGTGGGTGAAAACCACCTACTGCAATATGTCTCTACCTTCTTCCAATTAGAAACTTCCTTTTACAATGATTTTGTACTGGTGCAGTCCTTTACCAGTACGCAGGCTTCAACCTGCAGAAGGCTACAAACTTCTCTTTTCTTTCAGGGGCCACATTTCATAAATTTTCATATTGGTTCCATGAAATTAAATAATCATCAAGTACATGTGAATCTCCTTTCCACAAACAACTAATGAATCAACCAATAGCTTTTCAAAATGCAGTAACCAGAAAAACAATACTGGAAGCAGACACTAACTCTAAACCCAGAACTTCTGTAGCAATAGAAAAAAGGCAGCCAAAGTATATTTCAAGAAAATCCGCAACTTCACCAATAGAAACCTGTGGATATCAGTACTTCTGCTGTGTCGAGCCTGCACAGGTCCGCACCTACTCTATCTCCTGTTTTGTGTAGCTCCGCACTTCTCTTTCTTATGTTCTGTGCAGCTCCGCACCTGCAATGTCTACTCAACTACGCAGCTTTTCACCTACGCTATCTACTCAACTCCGCACCTCCGCACCTGCTCTGTGTACTCAACTGCGTACCTCCACACATGATTCTCCTTGTGGCCTGTGCACCTCCGCACCTATGCTGTATCTCGTCTCCGGACCTCCGGGTATAGACACTTTATCAGTACTCAATTATACCCCAAGCAGTCAGATTCACAGATCTAATCATACGCCGAAGATATCTAGACCCATTAGGAGATCTGCCTTATAATGCTCAGGTTTCTCCTTGATTCAGATCCAGCTATCACTCACAAACCGATCACCAGAATTTCAGATCTTGCTCTTAAGATATTCAACACACATGAGTGAAAAGGCCAAATGATCTCCTGTCCTCTTTATAGTCAAGGCCTTTCTCAAACCATGGACCAAAACCATAGAGATCCAATACTAGGGACCCAAAACCTGGGATTATATGCAAAAACACGGACCAAAACCATAGGATTAAGAGCGTTGGACTAAAGATAAGATTTTCCATGTGCGTGTTTTTCTCTACATGAAATTTCATGCATTTTAGGTTCGCACTTTTTGTTCGAAGCACATGCGAACTTATCCGCATATTATGAACTACGCACCTGCGCAAACTGGCAATGTCTGCATATTTTGGACAGTGCACCTGCGGAACCCGAAAATAACACTGCTACACTATAAATTGTCATCTGATTCCTTTGTCCTGCATCCCATGTATACTGACACATCTGCTTATAAGTGAATTCTTCTTCTATGAGTGGGTTGCCATCAAGTACAACACATACATCATAATGCCAACAATCTCCCCCTTTGGACTTGATGGCAACAATACCCAATCACTCCCCCCCTTTGACATCAAGGGAAAAGGGCAGACCATTATGCTGACCATACTCCCCCTGAGCACCTGTTGTCTATGCTGAAGTCTCCTACTCTGCTGAAGTGTTGTTCATGCTCCCACTAACTGTAAGCAATGTCTGCGAAAAAGATGTTCTACAAGAAAGAACATGACTCCATACATCATAAGTGACAAAGACTCATACATACATCCATTTCCCATCCAAGCAAGAACATACATCATTCATCCCATGCATAGTGGGGGAACCAAAATAGGTCGTTACATTATCTTGACATGACATAGAGACAAAAATATCTACAGTGGGACTATGATAGCTATCAACAATATTTGACAATCAACCTTCAGAACAACAAGCATCTATTCCACCAAAAACAATAGTGAAATCAAACCAAGGACTTCTAAGATAATGCCAACAATGCATTATTCGAAGAATATATGCTCCCCCTAAGCCAGATGGTCTCTGTCAGACCCACGTGACTGCACCCTCATAAACCGGTATGCGTATCCACCTGCGTACAACCACAGACAAAATTCAACAGCAAGATGATGCATCAACTACCCCTAACTTCTGTTTGAGGTATTCAAATGTCTCCCTGGGCAATGGTTTGGTGAGTATATCAGCAACTTGTACTTGGAAGGAACATACTCCAATTTAACCTTTTGTTCCAGCACTTGTTCCCTTAGAAAATGATACTTGATAGGTATGTGCTTAGTCTTTGAATGAATGACAGGATTTTTTGAAATACTGATTGCACTTGTATTATCACAGAATATGGATATAGGTGGAGTACAAGTGATTTGAAAATCTTGCAAAGTTTGCATCATCCAAAGAAGTTGTGTGCAACAATATGTAGTAGCCACATACTCTACTTTAGTTGTAGATAAAGCAATTGAGCTTTGTTTCTTGTTGAACCAAGATACTAATCTAGATCCCATAAAGAATGCACCACCACTAGTGCTTTTTTTGTCATCCACGCTTCCTGCCCAATCTACATCTATATATGCATGAAGTGTGAGATCTGTATCTCTAAGATACCATAAGCCATAGTTTTGTGTTCCTTGAAGATATTTGAAGATCCTCTTAACTGCCTGAAGGTGTGCTTCCTTTGGATTAGCCTGAAATCTTCCAACTATTCCCACTGCATGCATGATGTTTGACCCAGTTCCTCTTAGATAGAGTAGACTGCTAATCATGGATCTGTAGATTGGTTGATGTACTGTTGCTGATTCATCATTAGCATTGAGGCTGCATCCTATTACCATAGGGGTACATACTGGTTTCGAGTCTTCCATGCCATATTTCTTCAAGATCTGCTTTAGGTACTTGGTTTGTGATAAAAAGATACCATCTTTATTTTTTTGGATTTATAACCAAAGGAAGTATGTCAACTCACCAAGCAAAGACATTTCAAACTCTTTTTGCATCACTAAAGAAAATTTTTGACTCATGGCTTCTTCATTGCTGCCAAAAATGATATCATCAACGTATACAACAAGTATTAGCAATTTATCATTATCAATTTTTATATATAGATTACTATCTGCTGAGCCTTTTAAGAAACTTTGTTGATGAAGGTATTTTCCTAGATGATAGTACCATGCCCTTGGAGCCAATTTAAGACCATAGAGTACCATCATTTCCAAGGATGAACCCATCAGGTTATTCAATATATACTTCTTCATTTAAGTCTCCATTCAGAAAGGAAGATTTTACGTCCATATGAAATACTTTGAACTTTTGAAAGCTAGAGAGAGTAAGGAACATTCTTATAGCCTCAAGTCTAGCAACTGGAGAAAAAGTTTCTTCAAAGTCTATGCCTTCTTGTTGCGCATACCCTTTACAAACAAGTCTTGCCTTGTTTCTAACAACTTCTCCATTTTCATTTAGCTTATTTTTGGAAATCCATTTTGTCCCTATGATATTTTTATCTTGTGTTCTAGGAACCAACTCCCAAGTGTTATTCTTCTCAATTTGTTCAAGTTCTTCCTCCATGGCTTTGACCCAACATTCATCTTTGCATGCCTCTTTTACATTCTGTGGTTCTGAGGAGGACACCAAGGCTAGATAGCTTGAAGCTTCTGAAATGATTCTCCTTGTTTGTACACCTGCCTCTTTCTGACCCATAATTTGGGATTCCAGATGATTCTTTTGAACATATCTAGATGGAGTCTTCTCTTCTATCCTTATCTATTCTTCTGGTGCCTCATGGATTTCTTCTTCTTCATGAATCTGATTTGATGTTGACGGGTAGTCTTCACCATCTTCGAAAACTTCAGATTTTTCTTATCTAGGAGAGTTTCCTTCTTCATCAACCACTACATCAATGCTTTCAAAAATTTTGCCAAGTCTTTTATTGTAACACTTGTAAGCCTTGCTGTGAGGAGAATAGCCAAGTAGAATGCCTTCATCTACTCTAGGTTCAAACTTGCCAAGATTTTCATTAGTCTTTTTAATGTAGCATTTGCTTCAAAAGATTTTGAAGTATTTTACGGTGGGAGTCTTACCATACCAAATTTCATGAGGATTCTGAGTGTTGTTTACCCGGACATTTGTCTTGTTGAGAATAGTAACAGCGGAAAACGCAGCTTCACCCCAGAAGGTTGCAGGAGTTCCACACTCATCAACCATAGCACGAGCCATTTGCTGAATCGTTCTGTTCATCCTTTCCACTACTCCATTTTGTTGAGGAGTCCTTGCATCAGAAAATTCCCTTCTGATTCCATGTTCTTCACAAAAATCGAAAAATTCATCTGAGGTAAATTCCCCTCCTCGATCAGATCTGAGACATTTGATTGCGCGATCTTATTGGTTTTCAACCAAAGCTTTGAATGACTTGAAATTTTCGAAAGCTTCAACTTTATACTTCATGAGTCCTATTCAACACATAATTGAAAAGTCATCAATGAACAATATGAAATATTCTTCTCCTCGAGGTGACCTCTTCCTAGTTGGACCACATATATCAGTGTGGACAAGTTCAAGTCGCCTGCTAACTGATCCTTCCTTCTCAGGGAAATTAGTTCTAGTTTTCTTACCAAATTGACATGATTTGCATATTGTATTATCTGGAATTCTGATGTTAGGAAGAACACGAACTGCCTGATATTTGCATGCTTTCCTAATATGAGAGAAGCTAAGATGCCCCAATCTTCTGTGCCATAGCCAGCGTTCATCATTCTTGCTCAAATAGAATTTTTGTTCTCCTTCTTTGAATATGTATAAATTATTTGGAGTTCTTGTGCCTTTGATCACTGTTTTTCCTGTGTCAAGCTCACGAAAAATACATCCATTTGATCTAAATATTACCTCAGTTCCTTGATCGCACATTTGAATAACACTCAATAAATTATGCTTTAAGCCATCAACATACATAACATTACCAGCTTTGACCTTCTTTTTCAACTGAGCAGAATCTTTACCTTTTATGAATGCAGGGGTGTCATTTCCAAATGATACGTTATTTTCCATTTCTAAGGTAGTATATGACTGAAGTTTTCCATTATCACCTGTCATATGTTTTGAGCATCCGCTGTCAATGTATCATTCATTTTCCTGTCCTTCTTCATATAAGGCGATCCCACAACTTTCTTGTTGTTGTTCTTTCTTTCTCAATGTTTTGGAACTCAATGAAGCTTGCTCCTTCTGAATTGTTTGCCGAAACCTACTTCTGCATCCAGAATCTTCATGATCGAAATTGTTACAAATAGTGCATTCTATTTCATTTTCAAGTGCAGAGAATTTATTTTAGGTTCTTTTCATGATTCCTGTCATACCCCTTTGTTTTTGAGCTTCCCTGGTCATGATGGTCTTGTGGGCAACACACTGAGTAGCTTTATGACCAAATTTATGACAAGAGAAACATTGGCCATTGAAGAAATTCCTGCAACTATCAAATCTACCAACCATATGATTGTAGTTTTTGTTATCCTCCTGCTGCAGCAAGTTACTCATATTTCATGATTGACATTTTTACAGGCCAAATATGTCATACTTTTCATGTTGCAATGCTCCATATTTTCTTAACAGTCTCCAAGCGAAGAAGGCTACTCAGAGTTCATTTAACTACCTTCCAAATTTTGAGAAGTTATTCTGGTGTCGCCAATTTTCAGTTAAAAGGAGGTCCAAACAGTTTAGTCTTGGTCTCCCTAGGTTTAAATTTCCTGTTTTAGAATATAGAGAATGTAAATATGTCCAAACAGCTTAATCTTGGCAGATTCTTATATAGGTAGAGAATCAAAGGAGCCCAACAGCTTAATCTGGGCCCTCGGATGAAATAAGGGTAGTCTGTAGATAGGAAAGCATGAAAAAGAAGAATTGAAATGATGGGTTTGCAAGTCTAAGTGCACCCAAATCAAAAGAAGAAAAAATGTTAGGTAAATAGGCTGGGTAGGTAGTTTTGAGGTTGCTGAATCTTGATTGCTGATCAGTTCTAGGTTTCTAGGTGTCATCTTTGCTCAGGACACAATCAGCAGGCAGTTCTATGCGAGAAGCTCAAAAACAGGTATAACTAACTCCCTTTCTCCATCTTGCCCAATCATTAACTAACTTCCCCAAAAGGGGTCAAGATTTGCTTGATACCTCTTAAGTTCCATCATTTTCATATCATTAGCTTGGGTAAAGATCTGCTTTGCTCAAACGTATTCCATACTCTCTCTAAAAGGTTCTATCCCCTCGTAATAGCCTAATATCTCCTGAACTTAGCGCTTTCTCACCATCTCCATATTAACCACTGACATTATTATTTAGCTCCCTATATTTTCCCATCCCCCTACTAAAATTATGTAAATCATCCCCTATGTAAATATCCCCCCCCCCTTGGTTGAAAAATAACCATAAGTACCCCGGGAATTGCTTAGTTTACCTGAAACTTAGCAATAACCCTCATGCTGCCCCTTCAAACCATCTTCCAAATACAATGGACTCCTTCCAGAGTATAAAATCCCTTTTCAGGTTATCAGACTCCTTCCGAAGCCTCAAATGCCTTTCAGACCCACTTACTCACTCCTTCCGACCGCAACAAACCCCTTACCGACTTCCTTAACACTCCGCAGATCCTAGTAAGCCAGCTCGCATCGCAATATCGCAATATTCTCACCACATAAGTCATGACCCATCCATCGTTACCTGACCGATATCGTGATATCGGTGATCGGCGGTCGCAAGCGCCAAATGTCCAACTAAAACATCTTCCCGTTCCCCGTCGATGCGATATTGCGATCGCATCGGAGAAGTTCATCGCATCTCCTTCAAGTATCAGCACCCCACCATGTCACTCCTATACCAGGGATCCACCGCAGGCTGACGTCATCCGCCGTACTGCTGACGTCAGCATCCAGAAAGCCGAAAATTCGCGCAGGAAGAGAAATCGCACTTCGGAACTCCAGAACAAGAAACATAGGCCGTTTCGGGGAATCTTTGGGGAATCTTTTGATTCCTTGGCCCGTTTTGCGTCGAAAAAGCCCGAAATCGCCCGATCGTGCCAAATTAATCAAGTTTAAAGACAGTAAAGGACCAATGACAGAGATTAAAGTGTATCAGATCAAATCATCAGGGAACAAGCGTGTCAAAGAGTATCAGCAGGCGGCGGAAGCCATCAATGTAGCGACAAAGAGTATCAGCGAAAATCTTGAGCAGTGGCCCAGAGCAAGAGAACATTTAATACCTTCCAGGAGAGTCAAAAGAAAAGGGCGAAGCCACTCAAACACCCTGAGATCATAATTATTGCACATTTACCTTGCACCAGAACAGAGCTACAGATCCCGAAGCACAGTTACTCCAACAACACCGCATCGAGCCTCCAAGGGCCACAATGCACTCCTTTCGATTCAACTGTCTCTAGCGCAGCCCAAAAGACTTACCTGCATTTAATTCTAGTAACACTAAGGTTTTAGAAAAGATCTTCAACAGACCTGTTTAGGTCAATTGTAATGAATGACTTTCTGATATTTTGCTTATATATACCACCCTGAACAATGTAGTGAGGGGTTGGTTGGTTGGTCAGTGAGTCGAAGACACTGCTTAATCTTCTTCTCAACATTTTCTCCAAGCAGAGACCCACACTGTAACTGTCATACTTTCTATAATCAAAGATTGCTGAAAGCATGGATTTCGGAACTGCTTGATGTGTTTAATTGGCCAAGGAGTGACTACAGAATTCTTGTGCTTCTACATGATTCAATAAGTGTTTCTCACCTCAGTTAATTTTCATGTTTTTTCCACCGTTCCGCCATCTAAATTGCAGAAAAGAAGAATAGCTTAATATTTGTTTAACTACACCTTAAGTTCAGTTTCTGCACTTTTTTATGTTTTCATCAGAAATAGCTATGAGCATGTATACTTAAATGATCTTGTTTACGTTGTTTTCACATATGAATGAGAATTTAGGAATTCTTAACTGCTCCTAGATCACCATTCATCCACTTCTCCTCTTTTTCAGTATGATGAAATGATTCTCCTTTGCCTTTCATCTCTGATTTTCATCATTCCATCCCTTCGGTAGATTGATAATTGTATCATGTGTGGCTATCTCGCTCCTTAATCCTCTTATGACCAAGAAGACGCAATAGCAAGCCTTAATCCATGACTCCATGCCCAATGGTTTGAAACTTATCTCACCTTACCTTGCCTCTTTGCTTGAGATTTCTACCTTCCATCCAAACACAACCAAAAAACCCCTGAGCCAAAAGCTAGCCTAAAATCATCAACAAAGTTGAATCATTAAGAGAGAGCCCCCTCTAATTGCAGGTGGGCTAGAACCTGCAATCCAAAGATTGGTTTGTGGTTACCTCAGTCGTATCCCTAAAAAGGAGCCTAGGGAAAACCTGAGTGATAACGTAATGGTGACTCCGCTGGGGACTAAATCATTTTGTTCATTGCTATAAACCCCTCTTTCTAGAGAAAGTGCTCCTTTTCTTCAGAGCTTTTCATGTTTAGTTCTGATCTTTGATGGTGGGAAGAGATCAGGCACTTCAAAGTTAAGGCATCCACCTGGTGACTCCACTTCATTCTCAATCAAGGCTCCACTGAGGAACGAACCAATTTTACAGCCAAATAGCCCATATTCCGAAGCAGTAACAGTAAGACAGAATGACTGGGACCGTGGAAGATCTTTCATTTGATGAAGTTTTAGATGAATTCAGGGAAAGATTATCAGAACTTGAGATTAATGAATAATTTTTCAGATTGGTGTTGTTAAAAACAGCAGGACGCCCGAGTAAACTTTTCCTATAGTTAGTTGTTGAAAGATATGAAAATGAAATTGAACTCTTCGAATCTCAGATTCAGTCATATAGTTTCCGTGACCCTAAAGAATTTTTCCAAAATCTCCCTCCCCCAACTCAGAGGGAAATAGTGCTACCTTCTGACTTACAGATTGAGTATAATTTAGGTTTCACGGCAAAGACAGAAGGATTAGTTGCAGGGCTTATTACCGAGGATGCAGCTGTTCCATCTTACCAAGAAGGCCAAGAATTCTTTTGAAGTCTTCCTTCCCCAAGTCAGAGGAAAATAGTGCTACCTTCTGACTCACAGATTGATTATAATTTTGGTTTCAAGGCAAAGACAGAAGGATTAGTTGCAGGGCTTATTAGCGAGGATGCAGGTGTTCCGTCTAACCAAGAAGGCCCAGAAGAAACTGTCCCACATAATGTTTTCATTGACCCTATTGCAGACTACATGGAAATTCTTCTTAACTCAATTTCTTTAGCATGCTTTCTCGGTGAGGACCAAATACATCAGCAGCAGCCTTTCTATGCCACAATTTTGATTGTGGGGGCACATGACCGAATAGTGCGTCCAAGTTCATCAACAATCAATCAGCCAGTTCATCTCTTTTTACAGTTGCTTAAGTGGCTGCACTGGTTATTTGATTTCACCTTACAACAAAGTAAGTGCTGGTTAGGGTAGGTAGGTACGATTAATAAGGCAGCCGGCAAGGAGAATTTTGCAGATAACAGCAACAATTAAAGACTAAGGCATTCTGAACTGTTGTTCCTGGCTTCTCACAAGGAGAAACCATCCCCAAGTGGAGCCACTGTTAGCCTCCTACTGCAGCAAGTTACTCATATTTCATGATTGAATTTTTTACAGGCCAAATATGTCATACTTTGCATGCTGCAATGCTCCATATTTGCTTAATAGTCTCCAAGCAAAGAAGGCAACTCAGAGTTCATTTAACTACCTTCCAAATTTTGAGAAGTTATTCCGGTGTCGCCAATTTTCAATTAAAAGGAGGTCCAAACAGTTTAATCTTGGTCTCCCTAGGTTTAAATTTCCTGTTTTAGAATATAGAGAATGTAAATCTGTCCAAACAGCTTAATCTTGGCAGATTCTTAGATAGGTAGAGAATCAAAGGATCCCAATAGCTTAATCTGGGCCCTCGGATGAAATAAGGGTAGTCTGTAGATAGGAAAGCATGAAAAAGAAGAATTGAAATGATGGGTTTGCAAGTCTAAGTGCACCCAAACCAAAATAAGAAAAAATATTAGGTAAATAGGGTGGGTAGGTAGCTTTGAGGTTGTTGAATCTTGATTGCTAATCAGTTCCAGGTTTCTAGGTGTCATCCTTGCTCAGGACACAATCACCAGACAGTTCCATGCGAGAAGCTCAAAAATAGGTATAACTAACTCCCTTTCTCCATCTTCCCTAATAATTAACTAACTTCCCCAAAAGAGGTCAAGATCTGCTTGATACCTCCTAAGTTCCATCATTTTCATATCATTAGCTTGGGTAAAGATCTGCTTTGCACAAAGGTATTCCATACTCTCTCTAAAAGGTTCTATCCCCTCGTAACAACCTAAGATCTCCTGAACTTAGCGCTTTCTCACCATCCCCATATTAACCACTAACATTATTATAGCTCCCTATATTTTCCCATCTCCCTACTAAAATTATGTAATTCATCCCCTATGTAAATATCCCTCCACCTGGTTGAAAAATAACCATAAGTACCCCCGTGAATTGCTCAGTTTACCTGAAACTTAGCAAGAACCCTCATGTTGCCCCTTCAAACCATCTTCCAAATACAATGGACTCCTTCCAGAGTATAAAATCCCTTTTCAGGTTATCGGACTCCTTCCAAAGCCTCGAATGCGTTTCTGACCCACTTACTGACTCCTTCCGACCGAAATAAACCCCTTGCCGACTTCCTTAACACTCCGCAGACCCTAGAAAACCAGCTCGCATCGCAAGATCGCAATATTCTCTCCATGCAAGTTATGACCCATCTGTCGTCAGCCGACGCGATATCGCAATATCGGCGATCGGCAGTCGCAAGTGCCAAATGACCAACTAAAATACCTTCTCGTTCCCCGCCAATGCGATATTGTGATCACATCGAAGAAGTTCATCGCATCGACTTCAAGTATCAACATCCCACCATGTCACTTCTATACTAGGGACCCACCGCAGGCTGACGTCAGCCATCGTACTGCTGACGTCAGCAGCAAGAAAGCTGAAAATTCGCGCAGGAAGAAAAATCGCACTTCAAAGCTCCAGAACAAGAAATAGAGGCAGTTTTCGATGCGCAATTAGCGCGAAGCACTAATCGCGCATCGCTACGGGAAATAGGCCGTTTCAGGGAATATTTGGGGGAATATTTTGATGCCTTGGCCCGTTTTGTGCCGAAATTGCCCGATCGTGCCAAATTAATCTGGTTTAAAGACAGCAAAGGACCAATGACAGAGATTAAAGTGTATCAAATCAAATCATCAGGGAACAAGCGTGTCAAAGAGTATCAGCAAGTGGCGGAAGCCATCAATGTAGCGGCAAAGAGTATCAGTGAAAATCTTAAGCAGCGGCCCAAAGCAAGAGAACATTTAATAACCTTCCAGCAAAGTCAAGAAAAGAGGGCGAAGCCACTCAAAAACCCTCAAATCACAATTATTGCACATTTAACTCGCACCAGGACAGAACTACAGATCCTGAAGCACAATTACTCCAGCAGCACCACATCGAGCCTCCAAGGGCCACAATTGCACTCCTTTCGATTCAGCGGCCTCTAGTGCAGCCCAAAGGACTTAACTGCATTTAATTCCAGCAACACTTAGGTTTTAGAAGAGCTTTTCCAGCAGACCTGTTTAGGTCAATTGTAATAAATGAATTTCTGATATTTTGCTTATATATACCACCCTGAACAATGTAGTGAAGGGTTTGTTGGTTGGTGGGTTGGTTGGTTGGTTGGTCAGTGAGTCGAAGACACTACTTAATCTTCTTCTCAACATTTTCTCCAAGTAGAGACCCGCACTGTAACTTTCATACTTTCTATAATCAAAGATTGCTGAAAGCATGGATTTCGGAACTGCTTGATGTGTTTAATTGGCCAAGGAGTGACTACGGAATTCTTGTGCTTCTACATGATTCAATAAGTGTTTCTCACCTCTGTTAGTTTTCATGTTTTTTCTACCGTTCCACCATCTAAATTGCAGAAAAGAAGAATAGCTTAAGATTTGTTTAACTACACCTTAAGTTCAATTTTTGCACTTTTTTATGTTTTCATCATAAATAGCTATGAGCATGTATACTTAAATGATCTTGTTTACGTTGTTTCTTTCACATATGAATCAGAATTTAGGAATTTTTAACTGCTCCTAGATCACCATTCATCCACTTCTCTTTTTCAGTATGATGAAATGATTCTCCTTTGCCTTTCATCTCTAATTTTCATCATTCCATCCCTTCGGTAGATTGATAATTGTATCATGTGTGGGCTTCTCGCCTCCTTAACCTTATGACCAAGAAGACGCAATAGCAAGCCTTAATCCATGACTCCATGCCCAATGGTTTGAAACTTATCACACCTTACCTTGCCTCTTTGCTTGAGATTTCTACCTTCCATCCAAACACAACCAAAAAACCCCTGAGCCAAAAGCTAGTCTAAAATCATTAACAAAGTTGAATCATTAAGAGAGAGCCATCTATGATTGCAGGTGGGCTAGAACCTGCAATCCAAAGATTGGTTTGTGGCTATCCATAAAAAGGAGCCTAGGGACAACCTGAGTGATAACATAATGGCGACTCTGCTGGGGACTAAATCATTTTGTTCATTGCTATAAACCCCTCTTTCTGGAGAAAGTGCTCCTTTTCTTCGGAGCTTTTCATGTTTAGTTCTGATCTTTGATGGTGGGAAGAGATCAGGCACTTCAAAGTTAAGGCATCCACCTGGCGACTCCACTTCATTCTCAATCAAGGCTCCACTGAGGAACGAACCAATTTTACAGCCAAATAGCCCATATTCCGAAGCAGTAACAGTAAGACAGAATGACCGGGTCCATGGAAGATCTTTCATTTGATGAAGCTTTAGATGAATTCAGGGAAAGATTATCAGAACTTGAGCTTAATGAAGAATTTTTCAGATTGGTGTTGTTAAAAGCAGCAGGACGCCCGAGCAAACTTTTCCTGGAGTTAGTTGTTGAAAGATATGAAAATGAAATTGAACTCTTGGAATCTCAGATTCAGTCATATAGTTTCCGCGACCCTAAAGAATTTTTCCAAAATCTCCCTCCCCCAACTCAGAGGGAAATAGTGCTACCTTCTGACTTACAGATTGAGTATAATTTAGGTTTCAAGGCAAAGATAGAAGGATTAGTTGCAGGGCTTATTACCAAGGATGAAGTTGTTCCATCTAACCAAGAAGGCCAAGAATTCTTCCGAAGTCTTCCTTCCCCATGTCAGAGGAAAATAGTGCTACCTTATGACTCACAGATTGATTATAATTTTGGTTTCAAGGCAAAGACAGAAGGATTAGTTGTAGGGCTTATTACCGAGGATGCAGCTGTTCCGTCTGACTAAGAAGGCCCAGAAGAAACTGTCCCACATAATGTTTTCATTGAACCTATTGCAGACTACATGGAACTTCTTCTTAACTCAATTTCTTTAGCATGCTTTCTCAGTGAGGACCAAATACATCAGCAGCAGCCTTTCTATACCACAATTTTGATTGTGGGGGCACATGACTGAATAGTGCGTCCAAGTTCATCAACAATCAATCAGCCAGTTCATCTCTTTTTACAGTTGCTTAAGTGGCTGCATTGGTTATTTTATTTCACCTGACAACAAAGTAAGTGCTAGTTAGGGTAGGTAGGTACGATTAATAAGGTAGCCGGCAAGGAGAATTTTGCAGATAACAGCAAAAATTAAAGACTAAGGCATTATGACCTGCTGTTCTTGGCTTCTCACAAGGAGAAACCATCCCCAAGTGGAGCCACTATTAGCCTCCTGCTGCAGCAGGTTACTCATATTTCATGATTGACATTTTTACAGGCCAAATATGTCATACTTTGCATGCTGCAATGCTCCATATTTGCTTAATAGTCTCCAAGCAAAGAAGGCTACTCAGAGTTCATTTAACTACCTTCCAAATTTTGAGAAGTTATTCTGGTGTTGCCAATTTTCAGTTAAAAGGAGGTACAAAGAGTTTAATCTTGGTCTCCCTAGGTTTAAATTTCCTGTTTTAGAATATAGAGAATGTAAATCTGTCCAAACCGCTTAATCTTGGCAGATTCTTAGATAGGTAGAGAATCAAAGGAGCCCAACAGCTTAATCTGGGCCCTCGGATGAAATAAGGGTAGTCTGTAGATAGGAAAGCATGAAAAAGAAGAATTGAAATGATGAGTTTGCAAGTCTAAGTGCACCCAAACCAAAAGAAGAAAAACTGTTAGGTAAATAGGCTGGGTAGGTAGTTTTGAGGTTGCTGAATCTTAATTGTTGATCAGTTCCAGGTTTCCAGGTGCCATCCTTGCTCAGGACATAATCACCAGGCAGTTCCATGCGAGAAGCTCAAAAACAGATATAACTAACTCCCTTTCTCCATCTTCCCTAATCATTAACTAACTTCCCCAAAAGAGGTCAAGATCTGCTTGATACCTCCTAAGTTCCATCATTTTCATATCATTAGCTTGGGTAAAGATCTACTTTGCTCAAAGGTATTCCATACTCTCTCTAAAAGGTTCTATCCCCTCGTAACAGCCTAAGATCTCCTGAACTTAGCGCTTTCTCACCATCTCCATATTAACCACTGACATTATTATTTAGCTCCCTATATTTTCC
>APFE030896842.1:10747-45266 GCA_000404065.3 Pinus taeda | reverse complement strand
CTCGAAAAATTTAGAGTGAGGATAGCAAGAAGGGCTGCAGATCTGCATTTTCTTAAAAATTATTATTTATTCCCTAAGAAGCTCTTCTTTTATCATCATTCTAAAATCCTGATGATGGATCCCATTTGGGATTTGAAACGTTTGTATAAAAATGTTCATACTGTGGATTCTCCGGTCACTGATTCAAAAGATGCAAACCACAGATCTCTTAAATCCAAAATCTTGTCCCTGTACGGAGGGGATACTTGGAGTGAAATCGTTTTACTCGAAAAATTTAGAGTGAGGATAGCAAGAAGGGCTGCAGATCTGCATTTTCTTAAAAATTATTATTTATTCCCTAAGAAGCTCTTCTTTTATCATCATTCTAAAATCCTAATGATGGATCCCATTTGGGATTTGAAACGTTGGTATAAAAATGTTCATACTTTGGATTCTCCGGTCACTGATTCAAAAGATGCAAACCACAGATCTCTTAAATCCAAAATCTTGTCCCTGTACGGAGGGGATACTTGGAGTGAAATCCTTTTACTCGAAAAATTTAGAGTGAGGATAGCAAGAAGGGCTGCAGATCTGCATTTTCTTAAAAATTATTATTTCTTCCCTAAGAAGCTCTTCTTTTATCATCATTCTAAAATCCTGATGATGGATCCCATTTGGGATTTGAAACGTTGGTATAAAAATGTTCATACTGTGGATTCTCCGGTCACTGATTCAAAAGATGCAAACCACAGATCTCTTAAATCCATACCTTCCATATCAGCAATAGTACTCCCAGGAGCCATCCTAACAACTCAGGTATCATGCCCTTGGGTCCCACTGAGTTTTTAAGCTACTAAACCTCTAAATGCTCCCATGTTGTGGGCATGCCAATGTCCAGAGAGCTTTGGACGCTCCCACAAGCCTACATGCTTGCGTCCAGGGACTATTTCCAGTAGACCTGTACCATAGTCCGCGGGATTTAAGGCACTTTTCAAGCCCAGAATTCTGGCCACTGCCCAAAACTTGCTGTAACTTTTGGAATGCATTAAACACATGATGACAAGACTAATAAACCAAAAACTAGCTCTAGGACTAGGCCTGACCATCCCCAACTGAGACTAACATTATGCCAAACACTTGGCATCATTGCAATCTACAGGTCTAGGATACAAGAAAGAGCATGAATGACTGAAAACTCTTATGAGACATGACAAGAAGGGTCACCACCTTCTCCCTTGAACTGTTATGACATCAATTAGGTCTTGCATCCATCATTTTAACAATTACAAGTAAATACATGAAATAACCATGACATGAACCAGTCAATTAACCATGCTTATAACCAACATAAAACCATGAAAATAATAGTGAGATAACAGCCATTAAATCCACATGTAAATAAGTACAAAAACAAGAGAACTTAGCTTTTATTAGACATAGGCAAATCCAACTAGGTTTGGGACTTCCACGTACCACTCGACCATAGACATGGTTGAACCAAATATTTATTTTAGCCAGTCACCCTCGTGCCACATTCCAAGCATGAATGTGGGATCCCATAAACACATCAACCGAAACTATCAAGGGCTTCCAAAGGCCAACCACCTCGACCCATCAAGCAGTGATTCCACCTCATGGTCGGACATCACAAAACCATCATTAGATTGATCTCTACCCAAGCCTTCCAAGGCTCTAGAGCGTTTGTTCCAACCAAGGTTTCTAGGACTAGTAACTCAACCCACAACTTATTCCGGGCTTCTAGAGCGTTTGTCCAACCAGGTCTTCTAGACTAATAACTCAACCCACCAAGGGCTTCCATAGCGTTTGTCCAACCAAGGCTTCCAGGACTTGTAACTCAACCCAAGTTGTTACAAGGCTTCCAAGAACTATTAACTTAACCCAAGCTAAAGGAAACTGTTGGGTTCCTATAATACTAGTGATTACCCCATTACTATTGTAGTTATACCCTTTATTTATATTGTTGTGCCCCTATTACCCACATATTGTTATTTCTGTGCCCCATAGAATCCCTCTATTATTATTTTTGTGGCTTTATATTATTATTGTTAGGTCGGCTGGGTTATATTGTGACTCCTTAGACTCCTATATATAGAAAGGAGGTTTTATCATTTGAATCATCCAGAATTGTTCATTTATGTAATGTAAAGGAGGTTTCCCCCTCGAAGAGGCTGAATTATAAGGCGTTGATCTATCTTTTCTATCTTTTCTTGAGCTGGTTTCATAACAATGAAAGTGTGTGAACTTTTCTCTGTATGAAAGGAACTTTTCTCTGCATGAAATTGCATGAACGTTTCTTTGCATGAAGGTGTGTGAACATTTCGGTTTGCACCTTTTGATCTGAGCACCTGCAGAACCAAAAAATAACTTTGTTGCACTATAATTTATCATCTGAGATGAGTGGGTTGCCATCAAGTACAACATATGTATCATAATGCCAACAATCTCCCCATTTGGACTTGATGGCAACAACAACCAATCACTCTCCCCCTTTGACATCAAGGGCAAAGGGGCGGACTACCATACTCCCCCTAAGTACCTACTGAAAAATCTAAATGAGCTCCCCCTTTGTATATGCTTTGTGCTAAAATGTTGTCTACAAAAGGATGTTCTACAAGAAAGAACATGACTACATACATCATAAGTAACCTTCCTATCATCAAGACTCATACATACATCCATCTCCCATCCAAGTGGGAATACACAAGATAAACAAAAATCATTCATCCCAGGCATAGTGGGGAAACCAAAATAGGTTATTACATGACCTTGATATGAAAAGAGGTACATGACATAGAGACAAGAACAACTATCATCAGTATAATCATCCTTCAGACCAGAACACATTGATCTACTCCACCAGAAAACTCTTGAGAAATCAAATTAAGGACTTCTAAGATAATGCCAACAATGCATCATTAGAAGAATATATGCTCCCCCTGAACCTATGCCAGATGATCTCTGATAGACCCATTCGACCGACATAGACCGGAAAATGTACGTGTATCCACCCGTGTACAACAGACAAGATTCAACAACAGGATGATGCATCGACAACCCCCAGCTTCTATCTGAGGTATTCAAATGTCTCCCTGGGCAATGGTTTGGTGAAAATATCAGCAACTTGTTCCTTGGAGGGAACATATTCCAATTTGACCTTTTGTTCCAGCACTTGTTCCTGGAGAAAATGATATTTGATTGGTATGTGCTTGGTCTTTGAATGCATGACTGGGTTCTTTGAAATGCTGATTGCACTTGTATTATCACATAAGATGGAGATAGATGGTGTACAAGTGGTTTGAAAATCCTGTAAGGTTTGCATCATACAAAGGATTTGAGTGCCACAGGATGCAGCAGGCACATATTCTGCTTCAGCTCTAGATAATGCAATAGAACTCTGTTTCTTGCTAAACCAAGATACTAATCTGGAACCCATAAAGAATGCACCACCACTAGTGATTTTTCTATCATCCACGCTTCCAGCCCAATATGCATCTGTATAAGCATGAAGAGTGAGATCTGCATCTCTAGGATACCATAGGCCATAGTTTTGAGGTCCTTGAAGATACTTGAAAATTCTCTTTACTTCCTGAAGATGAGTTTCCTTAGGATTTGCCTGAAATCTTCCAACCATTGCTACTACATGCATGATGTCTGGTCGGGTACCTGTTAAATAGAGAAGACTTCCAATCATGGACCTATAGGTTGGTTGATGCACTACTGCTGATTCATCATTTGCACTGAGGCTGCATCCTATGACCATAGGAGTGCATACTGGTTTCGAATCTTCCATGCCATACTTCTTCAAGATCTTCTTGAGATACTTGGTTTGAGATAAAAAGATACCGCCCTTATTTTATTGGATTTGTAAACCAAGAAAATATGTCAGTTCTCCAAGCAAATACATTTTGAATTCCTTCTGCATCACCAAGGAAAAGTTTTGACTCATAGCTTCTTCATTGTGCCAAAGATGATATCATCTACATACACAACAAGTATTAGCAATTTGTTATTTTCAATTTTTAGCAATTTGTTATTTTCAATTTTTATATAAATATTGCTATATGCTAATCCTTTTGAAAAACCTTGTTGATGAAAGCATTGGTCTAGACGATAGTACCAAGCCCTTGGATCCTGTTTGAGAACATAGAGAGCCTTCTTTAGTCTACAAACAAGATTTGGATCATTACCAAGGATGAATCCATCTGGCTGCTCAATGTACACTTCTTCTTCTAAGTCTCCATTCAGAAAGGTTGATTTCACATCCATTTGAAATACTTTGAACTTCTGAAAGCTAGAGAGAGCAAGGAACATTCTGATGGCCTCAAGTCTAGCAACGAGAGCAAAAGTTTCTTCAAATTATATTCCTTCTTGTTGAGCATACCTTTACAAACAAGTTTGGTCTTGTTTCTAATCACTTCCCCATTTTTCAATTCAACTTGTTTTTGAAGATCCATTTTGTCCCTATGACATTCTTACCTTTTGGTCTAGGAACCAACTCCCAAGTGTTATTCTTTTCAATTTGCTCAAGTTCTTCATCCATTGCCTTGACCCAGCATTCATCTTTGCATGCCTCTCTTACATTTTGTGGCTCACTGGAGGAAATTAATGCCAAATAGCTTGAAGCTTCTACAATTGTTCTTCTTGTTTGTATTCCTGCCTCTTTTTGCCCCAAAATTTGAGATTCTAGACGATTCTTTTGAAAGTACCTGGATGGAGTCTTTTCTTCTATCCTTATTTGTTCTTCAGGCTCCTCATGGGTTTCTTCTTCATAGGTTTCATGAATCTGATTTGATGTTGATGGATAGTCCTCATCATCTTCGAAATCTTCAGATCTTACTTGCCTAGGAGTGTTTTCTTCTTCATCAACCACTACATCAATACTTTCAACAATTTTTCCAAGACTTTTATTATAACACTTGTATTCTTTGCTGTGGGGAGGGTAACCAAGGAGAATGCTTTCATCTCCTCTAGGTTCAAACTTGCCAAGATGTTCATCAATATTTTTGATATATAATTTGCTTCCAAAATTTTTGAAATATTTTACCGAAGGAGTCTCACCATACCAGAGCTCATGAGGGGTTTGAGTGTTGTTCACCCGGACATTTGTTTTGTTGATAATAACAACTGCAACAAATGCAGCTTCACCCCAAAAAGTTGCTGGAGTTCCAGACTCATCAAGCATAGCACGAGCCATTTGTTGAACCGTTCTATTCATCCTTTCAACTACTCCATTTCGCTGAGGAGTCTTGGCTGTAGAGAATTCTCTTCTTATTCCATGTTCTTCACAAAAATCAAAAAAATCATTTGAGGTAAACTCCCCACCTCTATCAGACCTGAGGCATTTAATTTTGTGATATGATTCATTTTCAACCAAAGCTTTGAAGGATTTGAATTTTTCGAAGGCTTCATCTTTGTGCTTCATCAGTCCTATCCAAACCATCCTTGAATAGTCATCAATGAATAATATAAAGTATTCTTCTCCCTGAGGCGACCTTTTCCTAAATGGACAACATACATCAGTATGGACAAGATCAAGTGGCCTCCTAGCTGATCCTTCCTTCTCAGGGAAGTTAGTTCTGGTTTTCTTACCAAACTGACATGATTTGCATATTGTATTATCTGGAATTTTGATGTTTGGAAGACCACGAACTGCCTGGTATTTGCATGCTTTCCTTATCTGTGAGAAGCTTAGATGCCCCAACCTCCGGTGCCATACCCACTGTTCATAATTCTTTCTCAGATAACATTGTTGTTGTCCTTCTTTGAATATGTATAAATTATTTAGATTTCTTATGCCTTTGATCACTGTTTCTCTTGTATCAAGATCACGAACACTACATCAATTTGATTGAAATATTACCTCTATTCCTTGATCGCACATCTGACTGACACTCAATAGATTATGTTTTAAGCCATCAACATACATAACATTTCTTTCTTTGAACTTTTCTTTTAAAAGAATAGAACCTTTACCTTTTATGAGTGCAGGGGTGTCATTTCCAAATGAGACCTTCTTCTCCTTCTCCAAGGTACTATATGACTGAAGTTTTTCTTTATCACCTGTCATATGTTTTGAACATCCACTATCGATGTACCATTGATTTTCCTGCCCTTTTGCATATAAGGCTATACCACATCTTTCTGGTTGTGGTTCTTTCATTCTCCATGTTTTGATATTTGAGGCTTTCTCCTTCTGAGTTGCCTGCTGAAACCTGCTCCTGCATTTAGAATATTCACGACCAAAATTATTGCAAATAGAACATTCTATTTCATTTTCAAGAGCAGAAAAGTTATTGTAGGTCCTTTTCATGATCCCAGTCATACTACTCTATTTTTGAGTTTCTCTAGTCATGATAGTTTTGTACGGAACACACTGAGATGCTTTGTGTCCAAAGTTGTGACAAGAGAAACATTGGCCATTGAAGAAATTCCTGTGATTATCAACCCCGTGGACTGAACGATTGTAGTTTTCATTGACATTCAATCTTGAGGCAAATTGAGAATGATTTACCTGTGGTCTGTTGTATCTTCTTTTTATCCTTGAAGCAGATTGCCCCTAATTTACTCGATGATCTCCGTTCATTCTTGAAGAAAAATGTCCCTGATTTACCTGGTGAGCAGCATTGTGCCTTTGCTGTTGATTGTCAATTTGTTCACTTCTCCTTGCTGCATCAATATAACTTTTGGACCTGGCTTCTGTGCTTGAGATGTTTCTTCATTATATCCCAGACATGTCTTGATTAGTGGAGAACATTGTACTTTGATAATCTCATCTAACGTTTCAGATCCTTTAAAAAATCTAAGATTAAGAGCTTTAGTTTTCTCAATCTCTTTTCTAAGTCCCACTATTTCACAATCTAACTTTTCATGATGTTTTTCACTTTCGGCCAATTGGAATTCCAGAGTATCAATAATCATATTTTTCTCTTCTAAACAAATTTTTAGTTTAGAAATATCTTCATAGAGACCTTCTTCATCTATAGCATCCATGAAATCATCATCTTCAAAAGCCATTAAAAGTTTATACTTATTACCTTGTTCATCTTCATCACTATTTGAAAATCCATCACTGCCTTCATGAGTGTAATAGCTTTTCTTATTTACATTTTATTTCTTGTTCCATCTAATAGGTTCCTTACCTTTATGAGGACACTTGGCAGCATAGTGACTGACTCTTCCACAAGCAAAACATTTGAAAGGTAACTTACCTCTGAATCTTCCAACACCCCGTTGAAGGTTCTTGACCAAATTTGATTCTTCCTCTTCTTCTGACATATGTCCTAAGTCATAAGAATATCTTTTTCCCGAGGCCTTGAATACAACTTCTCTTCTATCTGATGGTCCCCCTTTCCTCATTTTATAAGTGGTTAGAATTCCGTGTAGTTGCGACATGGTAATTTTTTGTAGATTCTCCTTTTCTTCTATTGTAGAAACTTTTGATTCAAACTTAGAAGACAAAGATCTTAGAACCTTTTCAACCACAACAGCCTCTTTTATTTCTTCACCCAAATCTTTCATACAATTAACAATCTCATCTATGCATAGGAAATAGTTAGCCACACTTTCATCATTGTACATTCTGAGATTTTCATATTGAATTCTGAGGGTTTGAAGTTTTTCTCTTTTTACCTGTTCATCTCCTTGATAGCTCAGAATCTTGTCCCATATTTCTTTTGCGGTTTTATACTGCATAACCTTGACGAATTCTTATTGAGATAAACATCCTAATAGAGTATTGACAACCTTTGCATTAGTTTCAAACTACTTCTTCTTAGCCGGATCTGTAGGAGTTGATGATGGAAAAGTGTACCCTGTATCTATGATATCCTAGACTTCTGTACCAAGAGATTGAAGATAGGCTGTAACTCTTACCTTCCAATAGATGAAGTTGGTCCCATCAAAAATTGGCGGCCTGATTGATGCTTCTCTCTCGTAGTTTCTCATGATGATAGATCTTCCTTCAAGCGATCAAGCTTCTTCTGAAGGATCTGCTCTAATACCAATTGTTGGAAATAATACTAAGAGGGGGGCTGAATTAGTATTATCTGGTCAATTATTTTCTTTTTCAAGCCCAAGACATATATGCTACTTCAGTTAGAGAATACCGTGTATATATGAAACTACGGATAAGGAAACCTGCGTATACCATACAAACTTATAATTTAAAATATTCTAGAGATGTTGAACATTAATCTGTGCATCAGGATCATATAAACAGTAACTAGGAACAGAAAAATAGAGCAGAAGACAATCACACACAAGAACACAAGATAAAAGGTGGAAACCCAATGTGGGTGAAAACCACCTGCTGCAATATGTCTCTATCTTTTCAATTAGAAACTTCTTTTTTACAATGATTCTTACTGGTGTAGTCCTTTACCAGTACACAGGCTGCTCCCTGCAGAGAGCTCAACCTCTCTCATTTTCCAGCTTCTCCTGGAAGGGAGCTACAACCCCCTTAGTTCTTGTACTAGTTGAGATACTAGTACGTAGGCTGCTACCTGCAGAAGACTACAACCTTCTCTTCCTTCCAGGGACCACATTTCATAAATTTTCAGACTGGATCCACAAATAACATCAATCGAACATCAAGAATTTCTGCATCAACCAATCACCTTTTCACCAATCAAAACTGAATCAAAATAAACACTTCTCTGACAACTATACCCAGATCATAATAACAGTAATCACACCCCACTTATGAACCCAGAACACTGTAGCAAAAAACAGAAGCAGCTAGAACACAAATCAAGAGATGTACGCTACTTCACTATTCAGAAACCTGAGTACAGATCTATAAATTCATTCTTTCAAACATTCAGATATTAGTTAAACCAAATTATCAGATTTATAGATCAAGCGTGTGCCACATATCACAGATCAGAATCATATAGAGATACCACTATTCCAGCCTTAAGATTTTGACCCATCAATAGAACTTATCCTTCTCCTTGTGCTCAGGTTCCTTCTTCATTCAGATCCAGATTTGCACCATAACCCAATCACAGTATTCCAAATCTAGCACTTTATTAGATATTCAATCATTCAGAAGATGCCTTGCCAAATGATCTCCTTCCTCTTTTATAGCCTTAGGCCTTTCATAATACCACGGACCAAAAACCATAAAAATTCGATACCATGGACCCAATACTTGGGATCAACACTTATGATGAGATACCATGGCCCAAAACCATAGGTTCAAATACCAAGGACTAAATACCATGAACCAACCATAAGATTTCCCATGTGCGTGCACTTTTCCCTGCATGAAAGTGCATGAACTTTTCTCTGCATGAAAGTGCGTCAACGTTTCTCTACATGAAAGGAACTTTTCTCTGCATGAAAGTGCGTGAAATTTTCTCTGTATGAAAGGAACTTTTCTCTGCATGAAAGTGCGTGAACTTTTTGGTTCGCACCTTTTGATCTGAGCACCTGCGGAACCAAAAAATAACTTTGCTGCACTATAATTTATCATCTGAGATGAGTGGGTTTACATCAAGTACAACATATGTGTCATAATGCCAACACTGACAACATGAGATGATCTCTAACCATCACAAGCACAACAAAATCAACTAAGTGACATCGTCGCAAGGGTACACATGTTCTCAATGACGGTCTGATTTTAGGAATCATTGCTACTGTATGACGAGATATCTGCAACGTACAACGAGTGTAAAGAGAACAAGATTGATTCATCGCAGCTATGAGGAATTAAACAACGACGATCTCAATAAAGAGGGAAAACAAGGCAAAAACAACATAAAGACACTAGGCTTATCTCTCAGAGAGTGAGGTAGACTACCAGATCTACTCAAGTGATCCAAATCACTGATGGTTCTGTCCCAAAGCAAAGAGACACTATGTAATTCAATCGAGAAAAACAAGAGAAATATCAAGAGACAACACACAAATCATCCCTAGTGGAGTCGCTAACTTGTGATGCAGGTATGTTCCCTCTATGGACATAGACAACCCCTCTAGCCCTAGAGTGGGTCTAGTCACAACAAGACAAAGACAATAGTTAATTCCTTAAATAGTTATTGTTAAAGAGGCCTAGCTTATACTGATGTTTGATGAATTCTTCATCACATCACTTTAGTTATCGCTTTCTTCTCCTTAATGAATGATTCACCCGAAACAACATATGAAAAAGACAAAACACATAATAGAGCACAACTATGAACTATCTACTTATAGAGGCAAGGAACCATAAGCTATCAACATACATTTCATACATGATATAGGAAATAACTATTGATTGTATTAATATAAAGAACAATAAAGCTTACAACCACCCCTTGACGTCGCAAGCTTCCTTGAAGGGTCCGATCAGTATGTCTCCATAAGCATTCACTCTCAATGGTATCCTAGAAAGATTGATGACTCTCTCTCACCCAAAAGCACAAGTATGAAACTAAGGCAATCACGACAAGGCTTCCTTCTTACAAAACCATTTCAAACTATCAATCCACAACATGAAAGGCTATTCTCATACCTCAAAAGCTATTGCTAGGCTATCAGCAATCCAAACTGTAAGCTATCAATCCAACAAACCAAGAACTAGCTAAGTACAAAGCTAGCTAACTACCAACCAATTGATCATAGCCATGGAGTATGCTTTTATAAGAGGAGGAGCCTCCATAAATGATGGGAGAGGAAGCTTATCTTCATGGGAGGTTACTCAAAAGGCAGAACCACCATCTAAAATGAGGAGAGGTTAACTTCTTTGACTCAGAGATGACATCACAAGGCATTAGTTCATTCTAGGCTATCGTCACAGGCAGAATACTAATGACCTGCAATGATTTTGAAACATCGGTAAAAAGGGGTCAAATTCAGGATTAACAAGCTTAGGCAATCTTCTTGAGTAATATGGAAGATTTGGACACATATTTTGGTATATGACAAAGAGAAAATATCATTCAGGGATCGACTCTATCTAGGTTCAGGGGACACGGGGTCGGTGACAAAATACTGTGTAACAAACACAAACCCAAATTTTTTTATAAAGTGAAGAACAAATTGGCTCTAGGGAAGCACAACACTTGAAGTGAAATCAGTGAAGAAGGAGGGTTATTCAGATGTTTTGGGGACTTCGGAACTTCTTGGAAACATTTCAAAATGCTTTCATGGAGCATTCTTAGTGAGAGGAAGACTCTTGATTCCCTTCATTCCTTGATTTGGATTGGATGACTTCCAAGAGGGGGATTGCGATGCTCCTTGTCCCTGGGTTCTGAGAGTTAATTTTTCATTGTCATTTTCATCTTGTGATTCCTATTTCTCTTATTCACTGTCCAGAGGTCCAAATTTGTTTTCCTGGGCAACATTTATCCTATCCTTGTTTAAATATGATGATTTCCTTTCTTCTGGTAGTGGGGTTACACAACTAAAACAAAAGGTGCAACATAGAGATCCACTTACTCAACAACAAATCAGAGATAAAAACATTTCAAAGGAATCCTCTTCAAAGATTCTTGAATTCTTGCAACTTTCTCTCAAAATGTGTTTCATCAATAGAACATATTTTAATTGTAAGGTAGAATTATATCTATGCATTAACATTTCTTGCTGTCATTGTCTTCAAATTCATCCCTCCCACTGTAAAAAAGGAAATCATATTGAAATAGAACGTTAATGATAGGTAGGGAATGTGATCTTAACTACCTTATGGTTGTCCAAAGGGGAAATAGGAATCAACAAGTGCTTTGTAAGATGAGTTTACAATTGTTGTAGCAACCAGAGTCCCTACGTGTTCTCCTAGAGATGAATGATCCAAGCTACTCCCAAACTCCATCTTGTTTAAGGAATTACATGTTATTGAAGATTTTATGTTCCCATATTCAAACTGAACGAGAAATTTTCCACAAGCATACTTGACCGTCCCATCATAGAAAATCATCAGATCAAGTAGAAATGCCATTAGATTCTTAAAACAAATTCCTAGTTCTTTCATTCCCATCTTTTGACAGAAAAGACCTTCTCTGGAAGAGGCATCATGAATAAATGTCTCATAGTGATTTAATCGACAAACATAGGATAATTTAATGAGTCCACGAACTTATAGGTGAATCATCTTTCTTATGTGGATCCAAAGGATGACAACCATTGAATGGAAGATGTGAAAAAACATTTTTAAGCCAATCTCTAGGAAAAGTTTTCCTCGAAACATTTAAAGCCCTAAGAAGCCAAGTTGTTGAACCACTTTCTTAGTAGATCTTGCATTTCCACTGTCGACCATCAGAAAAAATGAACTTGAGGAATAAATAGCCTTGGTAACATTTTCCCGCACTCCAAGTAGATGCTTCTCCACTTGGGTAATCACAGAATTATCAAATCTTCCTCACCTCACATGCTTCATAAGCCTAGAAATTTTAGTAAGTTCATTTCCTAGCTCTTTTGTAGATATCTTTCTCCTAGAAACATTGTGAGCAAGAACCAAATAATCAAAAACTGCACTAAAACCATTTAAGGTTAAAAATTCAATAAAAAACTTTGAACCGAATTCAAACAATTCATTGTCACTCCTAGACATTTTCATTTAACAATTTCATTAAAAATTTGAGTCAGAGAACTTAGCAATTGTGTTTTATCACCATTTAATAATATTATTTCACTATTTCTTATGAGAAACCCATTCTCCTCATAGTTCAACTCTGAGGTAAAGCCATCTAAAGAAGTTGGCTAGCTGTCAAAAATATGCACTTTAGTGACTGTTGGTTCAGAAAAGGTTTGAAAATTCCATAATGATAGCTGATTCAATGTGGTTTTATCCAACATAGATTTTCTGGATAGAAGCTTGGCAATCAACAATGTATATTTTTTCTTTCAATTGAAGAAATAACTTTTAGAGTAGCTCTGGGGTGTACATAGTCCTACCTAGGATTGCTAACAACCATGAGAACCTAACCTCCCCGCCTAACTATCGGATCATATCGTCATGACTAACCAACCAACAATGTATCTAATATCAACACTTAGTGCTATGTTTTCCTCTCCACAATGGGAATTAAACATTTGTTTATCCACACTTAGAAGTCGTAAAATCTCAGGTTGATATTCTAAAGACTGGGGATAAAAAACATGAATGAAATCCCCATCAAAATCTGCACCAAGTGGCCAACTCATGAGAGGATTTATAATCACTATAGATCCCAGATGGATGTACATTTTTAATGCCTAAAATCAATATTTTTGGACACTTGGAGGACAATTAATCAAAACAAAATCCCCATCATGAAGTCCATGGTTGATCACTTCACCAATTTCAACTTTCTTCATTTCTTTTTTGAATGCGTTTGAACAATAATTACCTCCTTTGTCAACATAGTCTACAATTTTATGCAATTTTTCCCTATTGTAAACATTTACACACTCTGCAAATGTTACTCTCTTGGCTATCTCTATAGAAATACAAATTTCATTTATCCTTATATATGCATCTCTAGTGACAATGCATCGAGATGATAGATTACAACTCTTACTAATAAAAAGACTACACAATTTTTCAAATTTCTTACTTTTTCGCATTTCCAGGAAATTTGTTTGTTGGAAATTTGCTTCCAGGTATCTAAAAAAGATATATTAGAATGTCAAAATACAAAATATTGTAAAAAATATTAAGATTGGTATCCATCCTAAATACTCTTTTAAGTTTCTACTACTACTCTGTATACTTTTCTCTCTACCCTTACACACAGATAATTTGTGAACATGAATTGTAGATCCTTTGATTCAACCTCACGTGACATGAATTTAGTCATGTTGTATCTTGAATCTTTGATCTCATCAATAACACTAACAATTCTATTCAGTGTGTGTGCAACACGTTCCTAGGACAATGAGACTAATATTGGCAACCAAAATTTAGTATCACAATTTAGATTTGAATTCCAATAAAACAGTTGTTTATACTGCAATTACAAAAATGAACTAACAATGTAAAGCATGTTACTTACAGATGTCATTAGGGGTTTTCCCCACATATCAGAAATTTGTACACAGTTAGGAGTTCAAGGTAGAAGTTAAAACAAAAAAATTCTCTTGCTTGAGGGTTAATTTCAACTAAACTCTGAGAAATTTGTCATCTGTGGAAAAATCTTCAATATCATTGAAATCGATCTGGAGTTTTATGAGTACGATCCCTTCACCTAAATTTTGACAGTGAGATTTAGTAGCGAGGATCAGATTATCATTAGCAGGGGTTGTCACCTTAGTATCTTGAGTCTTGGAATCGACTCTTCATTGTATCACTGTAGATATTCATGTCTTAATCTGGGAAAACTTGAGTTCTTGGGATCAAACCTTATTGTTGGAAGCCCTGGGGTCCAAGGAATGATTCTGATATGTCAATGATTTCTGGATGACATTTGATTTCATGATCTTTTTTATAAATCGCTGGGTTTTCATATTATGTGTCATTATTTTCATAGCCAAGAGTGAATGACCAGTGTTTCATTTCAAAATTGAGGCCTCAGGAGAATGTAGGAGCTTCAAAATTGTCCATTAGAGTAATTCGAGAAAAATGCATTGCAAAAATTCCAAATGTTCTTTGAATTTAAGCAAACTAGTGTGAAATTGGCGAGATGATTTTGCAATATTGTAGTCTATAACTGGATGGATCTAGCGTATTTTGTGACTTTTTGTTGTTGATGTTGCAAACATCTCCATTATGGTCTACAATCAATTGGATGGATTTGGCTTGGCATCTTTAACTATTAGTGTAACTATTAGTATTTGCATTTGCTCAAATTTTATCCTACTTCTTAGTATTGTAGATGGTTTGGAACAATCATTGTGCTTAGTTCTATGTGGGAGGGTGAAAGTGAAGTTGGAACCTATGATTTGATAATATATTTTTTTCCATTTATATTATTACATTAATAATCTATAGCTTACATTGGGTGCATTAATTTAAATAATTATACAATGAAAAATGATTATATCCATTGATTTAAGAAATAGTAGTGGGAAAATTGATAGGTATTGATTTCAACTCTAATATGGTGAAAATTATCTAAGTGATGTCAAAACTAATACATTGCAAAACAGTTTAGAAATACATATTATAATGTTATAAAATAAATATTCTATTACAAGGTAAAGACCAAAACTTTGTTTATCCAATACTAATCTTTTAGTATACTTTTTTGATGAAAAATGTTTAGCTAATGAATGTGATGCATTGATTTTTAGTGAAAATACAATCCATTTTGTCCCTCATTCAATATATGCAATGTATCAAATAAGCATGAGAAAAATCAAGTAATTGCATTGATTTCAATAATCATATAATGTATCCATAGATGGGTTAGCTAGTATGAGACGGATGGGAGAAATAGTCCCACTCACTACAAGAGGAGGGAGACATTCCATCATTGCCCCCAATGAATTAAAATGCACATACAATTGCACTGTGTGCCATAATTATGTTACCACCCCATCAATCATGTCACCCGTGTTTGTCTAATGGCATATTTCCCTTCGCTCATTAGCCTTTCAACCCCTCTTGTACCTAGAAGACTAACATGGTTTGTAAGCCTACTCTAAATTTCCACATTATTCATTCTAGAGGTAAACAATTATGATGGCACCTGAGCCACCTCTCTATACATGAGGTTCAGGCTAATAGTTTGTATGCAATTGTATATTATGCAGTAATGTTGTCTGGTATATTTTGTGAGTTTCAAGCCTGATCATAGGTATTTAGAAGGAACATTGGTCATATTTGTATCATTTTATGTTTTTCACCCTGTAGTGATTCATCCCCTTCAATAAATTTGGTGGTATTTCTTACTGAACTTACTATGTTGAGACCATTACCCCAATCCATCAGAGCTAATTCTATTGAATTTTCATCATTTTTTCTTGGCCTTTAGCTACTTACTTCCTCACTATATTTTCTTATCTTGAATTCATTTCCCCTTTTTAGGCACACAATCTCACTCTCTAACCTCATCAGGCCCCATCGCTTTCACCTTCCACTTCCCACTAGCCTATCTTTATGGAATTGTCCCTCCTATAAACTCTTTCTTTATGATTTCTTATAGTTTCCCTCCTATGGAGACCATGGTGAGATAGAGAGCATAGGTATACCATGGGATTGCCTATTATAGGGACTTTGGAAGCCCCAAAACCCAAGAATGAGTTGAAATCTTTGCTACTCGTTATCATGATTTTACTCCTAGAAGTGTTCAAGAGGGAATTTTTCAAGATAAATGTGACATTGTAGATGAAATACAATGCATTATTAACTTTTAGGTGCTTACTAAGGTGGAGAAATGGGTTGCAAGCATGGACCACTACTAGAGTTTCCTCAATCACTACATACATATAGGCAATCCTTACTGGCACCTGAGGTTATTATTCGGTTTCTTGGCAATGGAGAAGAACACTACCTAAGAAGAGATGGTTTTTAATTGGATGAATTGTAGGTATTAATGTGCTTCATGGACAACAAACTAGGGAAAATTAAAGCCCACTTTGACTTTCCCCATACTCTAGGTTGTTCTCTATAAGGAAGTGAAATGGATCCTATCCCTATGGAAACCTTTGGATATAGAAAATATTAAATGTTAATTATGTTCTCTAGTTATCCAGTATATCAAGTACCACTAACTTTGTTTTTTTGCTTCAATATATCCCTATAGTCTGGCATGTATTTTTGACAAACTTGTTCATTTTTTGGTACACTATTAGTAAATGTTTTGTGTGGCTCTTAAGGAAAATGAAATTGTGTGCTTGGTTTGATTTCTATAGTGGCAGACCATGAAATATTTCAACCTCTTTGGATGTAAAATAATGATTTGATGGAATGAAAACACTTTCACTTAAGAAAAAAGATACAATCATATAATGCAAATCAATAAGGTGCATTGATTTCACTATTAGTAAATTGAAAAATGATTTGGTGCATTCATAACAAAAAGTATTAAATTAAATGGATTCATCATGGAAAAAAATTAAAAATGTTGATTACTATGATATAAAAGATGTTCTTTCTTGTAAGTTATAATACAATGCTTTCTTTAATTGAGTGTGAATTATATCCTATTAGTTTTTGCAATTAAAATCGTGATGATTTGGTGCGTTGATAACACAAATTATTAGATTAAATGGATTCATCATGGAAAAAAATTTCAAAATACTGATTACCATATTGATATAAAATATGTTCTTACTTGTAAGTTATAATCCAATGCTTTCTTTCATTGAGTGTAAACTATATCCTATTAGTTTTTGCAAATTAAAATCGTTATTTATTTTTTGTTATAATGTTAAGCTAGATATAGAGTGAACTCATATATAGAATACATTAGAAAACCAAGAGCATGTTAGAGAGGCTAAAAAAATTATGATAGGCATCTGAGAATCTAGTTATCTACTTCTACTTGCTAGTATTGTAGATGCTTTAGAAAAATTGTTGTGCTTGGTGCTATTTGTAGGGTGAGAGTGAAGTTGGAGTTGATGATTTGCTAATATTTATCCCAATTCATTCATATTACCATGGTAATAATCCATAGCCTAGATTTTGCTTAGTTGATTTGAGCATCATGTAGGGCTATGTAATATTTAGAACTAAGGATTGAGGATTCTGTGTATGTTTATTAGTGTTTCCTCTCCATTATGTGGGTTTTTGTTGGATGTTGGCATTGTTGTATTTATCTATCAGTATTTCTAGATGATGTGTGGAAGTTGTGTGAGGTTGTTGTTAAAGTTGAGGGTTCACAAGGATGTTATGTGCATTCACTCTTGACAAATGATTTGAATTTAATTCCTTGTGAATGTTATCAAAGGATATGACCTTTAAGATTCTAATCAAATCCCTAATTGTAACCATCCACTAATACAATAAAGAAGTGTTTAAGGAAGTATAACCTTTCAACCAATCTATAAAAACCTTTGAATCCCCTATCACTTATAAGTTTAGATTGAAGAAGTCACACAATTAAAATAACTAAGTTAATGTCTAATTTCCATGATTGTAGTACTTCCTAGGTAGTCATATTTTTGTTTGTAGACTATATTAGTCATTCTTTTTAGTAATTTTTTGTTGTATTACTTATTATCTAGTCAGATATTTTAATCCACAACTAAATAAGTCATTTATGTTAGTCATATTTAGTTGGGTTAGTTGAGATTGCTTAATTTTGGTAGTAGTTCACTTGGAAAAGCTACAGTGACTAAAGTTTTTAGTCCCCTAGTCACTAATTTCATCATTTTCTACAAGTAATAGGATTTTTGCCTCGTTGGTAACAAGTGTCAAATTTGGTGGGGGAGGTCAGTGGTTCCAACCCCCCCTCCCCCTGACCAAACTTTTTATATGGAAAATCGTTAACACTTTTAATTAATATTTTTGGGCGCGTTGGTTGTGTTTATAACCATTATGGTTGACGAACATTGTATTGGAGTGGCATAACCATTGGTTAGCATTTATCGTTTAGCAGTTTTTGAAAAATGGTCAACAATTATGGGACTACAACATCGGTGGGTCAATGAGGGTTCAAGCCCCGTATGTCCCACATTTCTTGTTAATGTATATCACATATATATAATGTGGTGGCAAGGTCACTGGTGAAATTAAGTAGACAAAAATTCACCCATTTTGTTGCTCTGATTTTGTGACCCTGGATGTTGCCAAATTGTTGCCTTGTTAAGGCTGCTACTTGGCAAAGGTTGACACTAACTTTGACTAGCTATAACTTGAGCATATGAACTTAGATTTGAGTTTCATTTGCACCATTTGAATCAGGGTGACGAGAAATATGATATGGTTCTAGTTTCACTTCCATATGATGTCTTTGACTTTTGAGTTATTTTAAGGCAACTTGTATTTATGGATCCTCCAGGATCATTCCTCCCCACGGAGGATCTTTTGGTCCTCAAAAATCATGACCACATCCCATACACTACCCATGTCCTCGTCAAGCCACGCTTTCAACATTTGCATTGCATGCAAATCTGGTACATTATTTGCAATCACATAAAAAACCACAGATGACTCAAAACAGCCTCATACTTGCCAAGAGTTTATAACACACTCTTTGGTCAAGTTTTACATAATAAAAAACAATACCCCAATTATTAATAAAAGGCCAAAAAATCATCATTTCTTTAATAAGCGATGGAAAGCACATCATCACTTTGAAATTTATATCGCAACGCATGTTGTTCTGGATGTAGCCTCCAACATGTGGCTCTCTGATGTCCACCTCTATTACAATGACTGCGGAAATTCTTCTTCCTCTAAACCTGCTTAACCTTATTTTTTCCTTGATGTAGAGAAGGCCTTTCGTGCCTCATCCTCTTTCTTGTTACAACTCTATTTCAGCACTCAACAACCACATGGTTATGTAAACCAAAAAAGCTAGATATTTTTCTATGCCGTGATTTCTTTCATTATTACAAATATGCTGGTAATCAAAATGAACTTCATAATATTGAGACTCTTTATACCTTTCTTGACTGTCTCTGGTGCAGTCATTGAAATGAGAGTTGTCCTTAGCTCTTCCTTTGTAATGTGTATTGTCATGGGAGGATTGTGATGAATTCCAATCTTCCTCTTTCTCTGATGACTTCAACAATGTCTTGGAAGCTTCTAATACCTTTGAACACTCTTCGTAGATGTATCCCAAGCCTGCAAATTGAGGTCTTTATACAACCTCCAATGGCTGAGTCATCCCTTGGAAATTGACACCAAGTCCTCTTCCTTTATATCCCATCTTGGTAAGGAGTCTCATGCTAGATCCAGAAAAGGGTACCTCCACATTTCTTGCTACGAAAATGAAACTAAAGAGTGATCAACACTGTTTACCTTAGCTGTCGATTCTAAAACGGGTGATGGTGTCTTTGCTAAGCCTTCGTCACGCTTTAATTTTTTCAAGGCCTCTTCTGTGGCTTGTAACTGAATCTGTAATCTTTTCTTCTCCTCTTTTTCTTCTCGTAGAAGTCTCCTCATTTCAACATTCTCTTCTTGAATTCTCTGATTGATCTCCTCATTCAAATAATGAGAAAACGAAGAAGAAGAAGAATGATCACTGGAAGATGGAAATGGAGCATCATCCTATTCTCTTTTTTTCTCCCATTCCTCTCTTTCCATCTTCTCCTCATAATATGCATACATTATGTCCACCATGCATTCCATCCTGAGGAGTTCCTCATATAGATATCTGTTATTATCAATTTCCCTTCTTGTTTCATATTCAATCATTCACACTCACAATTCACATCAGTGAGAAGACTGCTCTGATACCAAACTTGATCTAGATCTCTTCAGCTACCAAAATTAACCAAGATCTTTTAGTTCTATGATGTTAGAAGAATTACATATGAAAGAGTATAGAAGAACCACATGTGCACACTTTCAAGAAGACGAAACATAAAGACAAACATAAAATCAAAGTACACACACACATTGATAACGAAGTTCACCCAATGTGGGTTACATCTCCGGGCCCTAATGTCAAGAGTGGAGAGGTTGCTTAATTAAATTTTGCAAGATGATGATGAGTACATGGTAAATTCTTTGTTATTATAAGGATAAATTCCCTCAACTCTGTTGATCTAAAATGAGGGTTTGAACATCTTGTCATGCTTACAAGAACCTCCCACTCCAAAGCTTAAACAAACATAATCTAGCTTATATTGACAATTGTGGAATTATGTACTTGAGACAAGTGTATGTGTTTGTTTGTTTTCATCTGTTTAAGTGCTTTAACTTGATTTGTTTAAGCTGATATTAAACATATATATATTAGACATATAATGCAGTAAATAAACATCACACATAACAACAAATTTAATAATTAGTTCACCCTGATCTCGTGGGCTACGTCTCCATGATATCTTGTCAACCTGAATTGGCTCCTTGGGATTATGGCTTGAATTATTTTAAAAGTTTCACACTCAACTCTAGAAGGTTACTGACTGAACCTATGGGCTAAGAAAAACCATATACATTCCTATCATAGCTGTCCTCTTTATGCAAGGAGATCTAGGCTCCCTTGGACTTGATTCCTTCAGTAGGTGCACTGAGCTTCCCTAAAAATTTTAATGGCACAAAATCCTTTAGAATGCCTCAAATTTCATTGAAACCCCTGCTACTATCTCCAGCACATATCTGAAATCAACAAATGACTGTTCATTTTCTCAAAACGAGCACTGCATCCCTGATCTAGGCCTTCCTCCATGGTTGGTTCTGGGCTGCCTGAAACTTCCCTTCAGCATCTTAGCCTTTAGAAGCCTCCAAATTCTTCTAAAAACACCTTCATTGGATTCATAAGGTTCATTATAGTCAGGAACGACTGTTTTTTTGCTAATAATGGATACTGGTAGTTCTTGCAACAGCCTCCAATCCCTAGTGGCCCTGAGCTCCAAAATCTCCTTGGACAAAAATCTCCTTGAATATGGCTTCTTCAGCTTCTCTGGACTATTCCAATGGCTTCAGAAGACCCAAATTAGTCTAGGTAGACTCTTCTTCTTCTTTCTTAGGTTGAAAATTGCATATTTAGTTCATCTAATCAGTTTCACCTAAAAATCCTCCACTAAATCTGGCTGACTGGAATTAACTGCAGCTAAATTTGGCAAATTCCGCCAATGTTGGAGGTCATTCAGGCTTGACTACCAGCTGACTATAACCATCTATGGATTGGCATGCATGTGACTGCAATCTCTAGGTAGTTAACGTTTGTTAAGGGTCGTGGTTATGGAGAATCGTTACATTAACGTAACTGCTGGCCTGAATGGTGGCATGTGACCAGGGTTATTGGGACCACTGGCAGGTAACCGCTGCTGGTGTAACCCCATACCATAAACCATTAACAAATAAATACAACCAGTGACTTGTTAGAGTTAAGAACTAATGCGTAGCCGAGTTGGTTAAGGCGCCTAGCTTGCCCACGGGAGGTCACGGGTTCGACCCTGCTCAACCCATAACAAATTTTAATATCCCAATTCAAGGACACGTGGCGGCCTTCGAGCTTGCCACATGTTGGTCTCTAATTGGTCAACCAAACGGAATATTTCAGTGAATATTTTGGAGAATATTCCAAGGAATATTATTTTTTAATATTTCCAAAAATCAAATTATTCTTGAAAATTGCAATTTACTGAACTTTTTCAAAATGCGGTAACTCCTCCATATGGTGTAAGTTTTTCGAACTGTTCACGGCATCGGAATCAGGAAGACGAGATCTATTTGGTTGTTCAGGTTCGATACACTTTCAAACACTTTGAATTTTGAACTATCTTTGAAGTCCTGGACCAATATCTGATCACTCCTCTCCATTGGGAATCTTTTGGACCCCAAAAGACTAATATACTGATCTGAACAGTAGATGAGAGTACATCACCCTCTTCTTTTAGCCTCCATACACTTGCCTTGCATGCCTATTGCCTTTAAACAAAAACACGAAAGTAGTCGACAGTTCCCTTCTTGGATGTGCTTGTCCTCCTGTTAAGAACTTTCTTCCTTGAACTCATTCAGAATTTACAGAAGGTAGCTCAACATTGCTTCCAAGCCACTTCCATGAAAAAGTCACAAATGTAACCATGGTGACTTTTGCTACTGCAAATCTTCTTCTGTAGACGATGTCAAAAGAAGAAAATAACTTGATGAAATAAATTCTTGATTCAACAAAAGAAACAACTTTCACATCATGTGAATCATCATCATGTCTTTACATCTCATTTCCAAATGATTGACTATATCAAAATTCAACAAAAATCATGCCTTTCAAACATTTGACACTTCAAGTCAAGCATGCACAAAAAGAATTTAAACGATACTTTTGCAAAGATGAAACACTTCATCATTATCTCCCTTTTACAATCTTGGAGATCAAATCAACTTTTCCAAGTCAATATTACATTACATGTATGTTTAAAACCAAATAATCAACCCTTCAAGTTAATCACACATACATGTTCAAAATAATAGGACATCATCATCCCTGTGATGATGCATATCATTCTAATGCATGCATTTCATCCTTCAACTTTCTCTTCAGTACAATCATAAGTACAAGATACTTGATCACATGTACATGTACTTTCAAAGCCGAAATGAATATAACTTTTGTTGCAATAAAGTGAGTCTCATACTCTACTTTTCCATCTTGCAACTTTCATTCCATTAGCAAAGAAATGCATTTGATCAAAAGACATGCAACTTTAATTGGATAAGAACTAACCATTTCTTACCAATCCACATCAAAGGTGATTCCTTTAACTACACATTAACATCAACATGTGGATCATCCTGACACATATCAATGATGGAAAATTCCTTTCCATTCTTGCCATACTCTTTCTCCACTTTCTTCAACTTTCGTGGAAGCATTGTTGGATTTAGAGTCCAACACCTTTCAACAATATGTCCTTGCTTATGGCAATAACTACAACACATGTTCATCTTCTTGACAACACAATTTGCTTTGTCCAATGGAACTTTGGCTTCTTGCCTTCTTTCCTTCAAAAGTTTCCTATATGTGGCCATTCTTTTCCAACATCTAGAAACACTATGGTTAACCAAACCACAAAAATAACATGCAATTCTTTTCCAATGCTTATGTGGAAATTTACCATGCTTTACATGATCAAAGGAAATATGATTTAAATCAGATTGATATATTTCTCTTTCACCTTTATTAACTTCATGAGGAGGTGAATCAAATGAAGAAGAAACTCCCTTTGGAACACCATCAACTCTTTTAATGGTTTCGGAGCTTCCACAAATATCTTGTTCAAGTGCATGCTTATGCACACCTTCTTCCCGCAAAGTATGTTTCAAACTATTGCATTCCCCAAGAATACAATATTTACAACCTTGAGGTAGAGAACCTGAAATGAAACTTCTTCTAGGAACTGTTTCAATTGCCTTCATCGCTGCTTTGGAACTTTCTCCATAAGATTGTCCATAGCCAAGACCCAAATACTTAGGCCTTTCCTCAATCATTTTTGGCTCAACAATACCTTGTGCATTTTTTCCCAATCCTTTTCCTTCATATCCCATTTTGGACATTAACTTGGACCCTATGCCTCTTGTATGTGTCTCAAAAGAGCCAACATAAACATTCTTAGAAGAATTTGAAGACAAGCTATAATTGTTTACCTCTTCTTCACGCTGATATTTGGCTAAGGCTTCTTTAGAAACAAGGAACTGTGTCTCCAACTCATGCATCCTTTTAAGGTTCATATTTGCAATATGAAGTTGGATTTCCATTTCTTGCAATTGGTCAGAAAGCAACTGCTTCTCTTCCTTCATGGAATTCAACTGCTCTAGAAGTTTAGTGCTCTTCCTTTCATCCTCATACATTTCTCTCACCATATTCATCATGATGAACAAGTCTTTCTTCAATCCTTCATCAAAGAATATTTTGAAAGAGGAATATTTTGAGGACTCACTTATGGAAGCTATCATTATAAAAATGAACAAAAGAACTTCAACAAAATTCAAAATCTATTAACAAAATCCTGAATCAAATGACTGCATAGTCAAAATCTTATTCAAACAACCATTTTGCATCAAACCTCTTGTGCTTCAAGGATTGCCTTGAGGTCCTTGGGTTAAGGAGAATGCCTTCAGCCCTTCTTCCTTCTTGTCCTCTCCTAGACTTAGCTATCAGTAGCTTTCCCTTCACCTTTGCAAACTCAAACAATAGTCAGTTTACAAATAATCAAATAGTGAAATCCTTTGTACTGTTTAAACACCTTTCAAGTCAAGCAAGTAAATAGATTCTTCTGCAAATCAAGCAACCTGCTCTGATACCATATGATCTAAAATGAGGGTTTGAACATCTTGTCCTGCTTACAAGAACCTTCCACTCCAAAGCTTAAACAAACATGATCTAGCTTATGTTGACAATTGCAGAATTATGTACTTGAAACACGTGTATGTGTTTGTTTGTTTTCATCTGTTTAAGTGCTTTAAATTGATTTGTTTCAGCCGATATTAAACACACACACACACAAAGATATATATATATATATATATATATATATATATATATAATATATAATATATATATTATATATATATATATACTATATATCAGAACACATAATTAAGCAAATAAACATCACACATAACAGCAAATTTAATAAGTTGCTCACCCCTATCTTGTGGGCTACGTCTCCATGAGCTCTTGTCAACTTGACTTGGCTCTTTGGGATTATGGCTTGAATTCTTCTACAAGTTCCACACTCAACTCTAGAAGGTTATTGAATGAACCTATGGGCTTAGAAAAACCATATACATCCCTGTCATGGATGTCCTCTTTGTGCATGCAGATCTAAGCTCCCTTGGACTTGATTCTTTCAGCAGGTGCACTGAGCTTCCCTGAGCTTCTTAATGGCACAAAATCCTTCAACATACCTCAAATTTCTTTGAAACCTCTACTACTATATCCAGTAAATATCTGACATCAACAAATGAGTGTTCATTTGCTCAAAACGAGCACTGCATCCCCGATCTAGGCCTTCCTCCACGGTTGGCTTTGGGTTGCCTGAAACTTCCCTTCAGAATATTGGCCTTTAGAAGTCTCCAAATGATTTGAAAACACCTTCATTGGATTCAAAAGGTTCATTACAGTTAGGAACGTCTATTTTTTTTGCTGAGAATGGATACTAGTAGCTCTTGCAACAGCCTAGAACCCCTGGTGGCCCTGAGCTCCAAAATCTCCTTAGACGAAAATCTCCTAGAAGATGTCTTCTTGAGCTTCTCTCAACTATTCCAATGGCTTCAGAAGACCAAAATTAGTCTAGGTAGACTCTTCTTTTTCTCCCTTTGGTCGAAAATTGCATCTTTAGTTCATATAATCAATTTCACCTAAAAATCCTACTCTAAATCTGGCTGACTGGAATTAATTGCAGTTAAATTTGGCAAATTCTGCTAATTTTGGAGGTCCACCAGGCTTGAGCTTCGGCTGACCATAACTATCAGTGGATTGGTGTGCATGTGACTGTAATCTCTATATGTTAACATTTGTTAAGGCTGGCGGTTAGGGAGAACCGTTACATTAACGTAACCGCTAGGGAAAACAGTGGCATGTGACTGTGTTATTGGGATCGCTAGTGGGTACACTGCCTGGGATCACTAGTGGGTAACCGTTGGAGGTGTACCCCCATACCATAAACCATTAACAAAAAAATATAATCCACAACCTGTTAGAGTTAAGAACTAATAAATAGCTGAGTTAGTTAAGGTGCCTAGCTTGCTCGCGGGAGGTCACGGGTTCGACCCTGCTCAACCCATAACAAATTTTAATATCCTAATTCAAGGCCATGTGGTGGCCTTCAGGCTTGCCACATGTTGGTCTCTGATTGGTCAACCAAACGAAATATTCTAGCAAATAGTTTGGAGAATATTGTAGGGAATATTCCAAAGAATATTCCTCGAAATATTCTTTTTTCAATATTTCCAAAAATCAAATTATTCTTGAAAATTACAGTTTACTGAACTTTTTCAAAATGCAATAACTCCTCCATACGGTGTCGGTTTTTCAAACCATTCATGGAGCCAGAATCAGGAAGACGAGATCCATTCGGTCGTTCATGTTCGACACACTTTCGAACACTTTGAATTTTGAGTTATCATTGAAGCCTTGGATCAATATCTGATCATTTGTCCACAATACGTTCTACTTATAGGAATTCTCACTCAAATGCGCCCTCCTTCAGCATGACAAGCTAATAAATTCTCACATGTCATGGGATACATGTATCCCTCAACATAATGGTAATCAGGGATCTCAACAACAAAAACATCATCTCAACTAATCAGAAGAAAGAAATGGAATCATTACATCATTTACCTCGACTTTCGGGGATGGGTGAAAAATGTAAAACACATTTGCTAAAATAGACATCGCCACTAAATTTGTTGTGCAAAATCGTTTCAAATGACTATAAAATTTTCCCCTTTCTAACACCATCAAATTCTATACCCTCAAGAATATCGAATATTCCCTCAAAGATTCCTTCCTTAAGATGGCTGAAAAATCCATTGCTTAGATGAAGATTTTGAGCACACCACTTCGCTTCTTGCAAAATTTTGTGAAAAATAACTGTAAAGTTGGCATCATTCCACCTCTATAAAAATAAAAACTCCAAGGGAATCTTTTAGATTCCACAAGATTCTACAAAGATTCCTTACTGCTGGACCTTTGAATTTCTACTACTCAGATGGAGAAAAGGAGCACACGGTAGGACTCTTGGCAAGAAAACATGAAAAAATGACTATCAACTTGTCAAAATCTGAGACTAGCGCCTCTGGCCCTCAGGAGAATATTTTCAGCCAAGAGATTCCCTACCTTAGGGTTCCAGCCCTTCTGGTCACTCAATGTTTTGCTCCACTCCTCAACTGCCAATATCATCGAATTCGTGGAACGAAGGTTTAAATATTTCATTTGGGGCAGAATTTACAACATAGGTCCGTTGGCCTATTCACAACAAGTGTTAAATTTGGTGGGGGAGGTTGACAGTTCCAACCCTCGCTCAATCAAACTTTTTATATGGAAAATCATTGGCATTTTTAATTAACATTTCTGGGCATCTTGGTCATGTTTATAAATGTTACAGCTAACAATTTGTGGTGGTCAAATTGTATTGGAGTGGCATTATCATTGGTTAATGTTTATGGTTTAGTAGTGTTTGAAAAATGGTCAACGATTATGGGACTGCAGCATGGGTAGGTCGGCCACCCAGTCGGCATAGGTTCAAGCCTTGCCATTCCTACATTTCTTGTTAACATATATGAAATATTTATGTAATGTGGTTGTAGGGTTTGACCACCCACCACCCTTTACAATACATTCGATATATATATATATTATATATATATATATATATTATATAATATATATATATTATATTATATATATTATATATTATATATATATATATATATATTATATATATATATATATAGTGTGAGAATCGTAGGGGTGGCAGTCTGCCACCCCATTTTTCTTTTTTAATAAAACATATAGCCAAAATTTTCAACATTCTTTTTAAGGGTCACTGGAAAAATTAAATAGGAAAAAAATTTGTCGGGTCCATTGGCCAGATTTCGTGTGCGGGGATGCTACCAAATTGTTTCCTTGTTAAGATGGCCACTTGGCCAAGTTTGACCCGAAATTTGACTAGCTATAACTTGAGCATACAAACTCGGATTTGAGTGTCATTAAGACCATTGGATTCAGGGCAATGAGCACTACGATATAGTTTTTATTTCAATTCCATCTGATGGCTTTTATTTTTTATCTATTTTAAGGCCAATTGTATTTCTAGATCCTCCCAGATCAAGGGACTATTAATATTGACTAAAGCTTCTAATATTTAAGATAAATTTCCATCCTTAAACTTTTCCTTCGCAACAATAGATGAGGAGAATGTAATAGTAAATGTTAAAATTGATTATGTATCTAAGTTAACATTTCTCTAAGAGAGGCTTACACGACCCAAGTATGATAAGGATGAAAGTGGTTATGGAAAATTTATCGTAGTTACAACAAAAGAAGGAAAATAAATGATCGATGAGGCCAATAGAGTTTTTAAATCTATTGTAGCAAGAGAACAGGAGGTGAAAGAAAATGAAGGTATTGTTTTTAACCTTATGGAGGTTAAGAGAAAATTTCAATCAACATTAGCTAAAGTACACGCAAATGAGCAAGAATAACTCACTAAAAGGAACATAGTAGATGAAAAAATATTGGAGAAAAATACAAAAGTCAATTTGTAGCAAAATAACAAGAAAAATACACAAAGTATAAGATTTCGAGCAAAAGGAAGAAAAATTGTTAACCTCATAGAGCTAAGGATAACATGTACTATCATGAAAAATTAAAACAAGTTTTTTAATTAATCTAAACTATTCTAAGTCTAGCTAAGACTTAGACTAGCAGGCAATAGTGGTCATAATTAAGGGGGGTGTGTTTGAGTGTGTTAATTACTTCTAGTTACTCCCAATTAGCTCATATTTTATGTCAATAGACTTGAGCTTAAATTTATGAAAAATTGACATGCATGTGTGAGCTAATATTAACATATCTATTATTAGTGTTTTTGGGTCTATTTAATCATGTATCCTCTAGTAATTTAATTCAATGAATTCGACTTAGAGAGCACACAGTGTTGTGCCAAGTTTTGTGTCAAGTTTGGCACCTAATTTTTGTGCCAACTTGATGAAAAACTTGGCTCAAAACCTTTAGTTTTACGTCAACTTTGGCACCAAAACGATGTTGTCTTTTAGTTATTTGATGAGGCAGCGTTTTGCATAGAATGATGAGCTAAACTAAACCTCATTTTTTTTGTTTTCTGGAAAACCTATTCGTCTCTACCATCTTCATCTATGCTACATCTCGAGAGGCTCCGGTGAAGGATGGCTTGGGTGATATGTGTTTCTATTTGGCTTTGTCCCTTTTATCTATTACACAATCATTAATTAAGCTAAGGAGATCCTAACCTAGAGAAGGCAATTAAAAGGCTATTCCTTTCTTGATTTCTCAATTTTGAAGGGAAATGGCTTGAAGACCAAAATTTCACCATCATTTCCATTGGTGTCCTCTTCATCATGATCATTGGCTAGATGCCTAGAATTCTTAGCCATTTTATTCATCCTATGAATGAGCAAGCAACACCAATGACCAAATTTTTAGGGGTCTATCATGATAGGGAGCCCATTGTTGGCTTTGATACCACTTGTTTAGATTATAAGCAAGACTAGAGTAATAATTATTTCCATCATAGATATAATAACAACAAAAATACACCATTATTTTTTGGGCGTGTGTTATATTCTTTCCATGACTACCCCATTACGGCCCCCCCTTTATGTCGCGCTGGACCCCCGCACTGTCAGGGGGTGGTATCCCCCCTTGCATAGGGTCCGGGGAAATACCTCGAGATTTTTTTTTTTGGACCTTATATTAGGTGTGTATACCTAACTATGGTTTTCTGTATCGATTTCACACATGGTTTTGGGAATGATTGTTTTTTGTCCATGGTATTTTGTAGATCTGGTCAAGGGAACTATGGCTATGTTCTAATCCAAGTTAATGGATTGGTGTTTATGGATGCTTTGGCATGTATATATATGTATTGTAACATTAAAAGGAATGTAATGAAATATCAATCTACTAGTCCCAATTTTGGGATCCAGGGAAAAATCTCTATGTATATTTGTTTTATGTTTTATGCTCTCACAATTGTTTATTTTCTATTTTTAGAATTTGTATGTAGGTAATTTCTATATGAGGTTTAAACCTACATTCAATATTAGAGTTGTTTTGGCTCCAAGGGGATGCCTTTTCCACTGAGGGGTTTTACTTGGGCCAGCGGTAAACCCTCTTCAATGGGAGATCTGTGGGATTGATTCTTGTGGTGAAAGAAGATGGTGCGAAATGGAAAGATAGAGATTAATAAATTTAATGGTCAAACTTTTGATGAAAACTCAAGATGGAGGATCTGATGGTGGATAAAGATCAGTGGATCACAGTAGATCCCGGTACTAAACCAATAGAAATATCAGTTGAAGATTGGGCGAAGTTGGATCAGAAGGCAAAGAGAAAAATATGATTTTGTGTCTCAGATTTAGTATTGTTGAATGTATCAGGAGAAGCTTCATTGAAGGATTTGTGGGAAAATATAGGTACTTTGTATCAATTTAAGTCTCTGGTGAATAAATTGTTCCTCATAAAAAGTTGTATAACTTGAGGATGAAAGATAGAGGCTTAGTGATAGAGCATATGAATGCATTTAGTACTATGGTAAGACAACTATTATCTATTGACATTAAAATTTTAGATGAAGATAAGTGCAGTAGTTTGTTGTGTTCTTTACCATATTTGTGGGATAGTCTGGTTGTTGCAACAAATAACAATGGAACTGCCTTGGCATTTGTTGAATAGTCTTATACTTGCTGTCAGAGGAGATGAGATGGAAAAATATGGAGGGACATAATGGTGATGCCTTGTTTGTGTAAGGAGGGTCCCAAAACAGAAACAAAAATAAGTCCTCGACTGGGAGATCTAAGTCTCCAGGAAAACCTATAAAGGTGTGCTGGAAATGCGGAAGGGAAGGGAACTGAATAGGCAATATAAATCTAAATCTCCCGAGAGAGGAAAGGGATTTGATGATGCTCCTTATGAAAATGCGAAAACCACCTCAAATGAAGGTTGTGTACTTGGTTTCTTCTTCAAGTACACATGTATATCATGAGGTATGGTTTCTTGACTCAGGTCCATCCTTTCACTTCAAACCCCATAGAGAGTAGTTATGCGAGTATGATAAATATGATGGTGATGATGTCTTCTTAAAGGATGACAGGAAGGCTAGAATCATTGGTCACTGAAAAGTCAAGTTGAAGTTGCAAGGTGGAATGATTAGAACACTTCTAGGTGTTTTTCATATTCCTACATTGACGAGAAATCTAATTTCTATAAGAAATTTGGATGATGCAGGAGTAAAAAAAATGTTCAAGAAAGATACGTGAAAGATGGTTTGGGGAGCATTGGTATTGATGCGGGGATTTTAGATTGGAACTATGTACAAGCTTCAAGGTAACACTGTTATTGATGGGTGCAATAGTTCTGTGGTTCCTAAAAGTGGAGAAGAAAGTCTAGTGGTCTCTGGAGAAAATACCATGTTATGGCATTGTGGAGTACTTGAAAGGTATGCTTTTGACAAGCAATTTAGTGGCTTTTCAGTAATAATTGTAACCTTTTCTACATTGTGAATTCAAAAGAGATAAAGGATTGTAATAAAATGTGCAAGAATTAACAAGGGAAGCTCAATCACTAAGAATTGTCGTTTTTCTATGCAGGGAGAAGTGGAAGCAAGGAGTTGCCGTCCAAAAGCGGAAAGTTGAAGAGGAATACTTGCTGTCCCTCCAGAGGGGAACCGAATGCGAACAAGATCGAGTAAATCCCAGCTGAATAGCCCAGGAAAGGAAAGAGGGATATCGAGTCAGCGAACGTGAGAAAGAAAAGTGAAAGATTAACCAATTGGCGAATCCCTCAGGATCTTTGATCCTGAGGGATCATTGTTTTACTTATCTTTGTTATCTAGATAACTCCGTCATTACTTTTATATAAAGGAACAACGTCATTGAGCAAGACCACTACTGTTTTTATAATTTTAAGTTTTGGAACAAAACTTTGATCATCGAGTCTCACTGAGACCTAGTTTTGTTATACATTTGTTGATGCATTAATACAAGAGACTTGGTGTTTATTTCATCTCTGCGTCTGGAGTAATCTAAGGCGGTGTACCATTGGCAGCTAAGGGCCCGGCTCCGAAGGACACTTGCTTTTGTATCATTATGCTGTGATTTATGTGTGGTTTGTTTATCTCTATTGCTCAGTAATCTGATACATCTTTCATATGATATGCTATGCTCTGTTATGATCAATATATGAATGATTTTTCCATGTAATGACTCTGCACTGTATAATTGGATCTATTCAGGGTTGAATTGCGTCTTTAATCAGCTATTTTTGTAACAGGGTGTCGATATGAATGTTACTGTTATTGGATCCATGTGAAATAATACTTTTTGGGACTTGAAAGTACTGTTACTCTATTTAGAAACATAGTTATATCATCCTTCATTCTCAGATTACTATATTAATATAGAGCTTGTATATATGGTGGATGGTTGCTGTTCCATAATTCATCAATGAATGTTGTTTCATAAAGTATATCTTATCTAGTTTGCTTGAAGAGAAACTAAGAGTGAGAATCAGTTGGTTTTAACTCGCGAGATTCAGTTCTTTCGATTGCTATTCCATTTACTGCTATTCCATTTCCATTTTGCTGTTCCATTTTACCTTCTTCCATTTTATTTACTTGCCTTTGTTGTTTTGGTGTGAGAGAAGGTCTAAGGCTGTAGTGAGCCTCAACAAGACACTGCCTAGCTCCCAGACCTATAAGTCCATGCTCTAATTTCCTTTTTATCAGTTTCTAGAGGGATGGGTTATTGCTTCCGTACCCTTGACTGATCAACTGTCTTGTGTGAATCTATCTTTTGGGTTAGTTCAATTACAACTTAGCATATGTCTTCTTTTGTATCTTCTGAACACTATAGTACTAAACATTACTCAGACAAATAGCCTCGGATTGAGTTACTCTTTGCAATAACAAAATGTTCCCGGATTTATTTATTAATGTGGAATAATTAGAGGTGTGAGAGATCCTAGTTATAGCTCTACATTTTGGTGTCGTTGCCGGGGAAAGAGTATAGCCATTTTCCCTTTACAGAGTAGTGCACAAATCTACTAGGGGGGAGTTGGATCTTAAAATCGGAAGGTAAGAACCTGCGTACGGAGCATGTAAAAGCCCTGCTCCACCATTCGCTCTCTTAGCAGAATTGCCGGTTGAATAGGATTTAGTAGTTTTTAGAGTGCATGACTAAGCAGAAAAAGCTAGAAAAGAATATCAAACTTCCAACCAAACCCGAAAAAGCCAAAGGGCCGGTGACCCTTGGCCAAACAACCTTCATAGACGAAATCTATAAGAAAACTGAATCTCAGCTGTCGATAGGCCCCAGAAAGATTAATTCTAAACAGCCTAGTAGCTCCCTTCAGGCCACAGCATCACCATCTGGAGCCTTTGCTGAGGTGCATAGTCAGATTGATGAACAGGGCTTTCAAGAAATTGAAAATTCTGTGTCAAGATGACTGCAGGAAGGGAATTTAAGCAACCTTTGTGAAGGAGAAGGGGAAACAGGGGAAATAGGAGAGCCAAGGTCTCCTTCTAGGATAATCCAATTGTTAAACAACCCAGATAAGGGGAGCGCGGTCAAAATTAGTATTAAAGGCACCCCATTCCCTCAGATAGAAATTCCAGATAAGGGAAGTGTTATTAAAACAGTCCCTGCCAAGGCCGTTCCTTCTCAACCTAGGAACACTCTCCCAGAAATTTCGGAAGGTTATTGGCATATATTTGATCCTATGGCGCAGAATCAGCCAAATACTCAAACTTCTCCATTGCAATATCCTATAGTAGATTCTGCAGCAAATGCGCCCATGAAAGTGATCCCTCTTCAACACATCCCAACGTTTCATGGACTTACATCAGAGGACCCCGATGCATTCCTATTTGAATTCAATGTGCTATGCAGAGGATATGATTACACCACTGACCCCTAGAAATTAAAATTGTTCCCCTCCACCTTGAAAGGGGCGGCTCTGAGATGGTTTATGGGTTTAGGTGGTGGAGTCATAAATAACTGGGAGCAAATGAAAGAATCGTTCCTAAACAAATATCAGGATTACTGTAGGTCAAGAGAACTAAAAGATGAAAATTTTCAAATGACGGGCAGACCAAATGAAACTTTAAAGGAATATGTAGAACGTTTCCAGTATAATTTACAGAGATCCCCCTATGCATCACTACCTCTGCCTAATAATGTGTTGAAAACTGCATTGATTAGAGGCATGAAAGAACAGTGGATTGAAACATTGAATATCATGGGAAAAGGGGATATTTATCAAGAGAATTTTGTTGACATCATTGATTTATG
>APFE030896842.1:0-10727 GCA_000404065.3 Pinus taeda | reverse complement strand
AACAGAAGGAGTAACACGTGTAGAACTTGGGAATTTATTAGAAAATTTTAAAACTGATATTCTGGGGACATTAACTACACAGCTTGATATTGTGCAGGCTAAACAAAAGCAGATCGAGGTAGAACAAAATCTGGTGATTTTATGCCCCTGATGTAGAAGGAAACATAGCCACAAGGAATGTCCACTGGATGCAGTTCAAACATGTGCTATCTGTACAAAAGATCACCTTACTGAGAGCTGCCCCTCACTTCCTGGATTGAAGGCAGTATATAAGGAAGCGGAAGAAGAACCAGAGCCAGCATACTTCGTTAACCAGTGTCGCCAATGGCAACCTAGGCAATCTGGTATGTTTTTAGACCCAACTTCTTCGTTCCAGCCTCCGCAGTATAATGCTCAGCAGTATAGTATGTGGCAAAATCAATCTCCACCCCCATTTCTGAACTAGTCATCACAGTCGTTTCCTTCTCCAAATCCATGGATGAATCAGGCAGGCCAATTCGGCTGGCCAAATTTTCCCTACACCCCACCATATTGGCAGAATAACTCATATCCTCCACAATGGATTCCCCCCACTTCACAAGGTTCACCCTGGCAGACAAATTGGCCAAAATCGACATATCATCCAACAGGAACTATTCCACTCCCTCAACCGACTCTGCCAGCCTTACACAAAACCCCTAGTCTAATCTGAGGCTGCAAATCCCAGCCCAACCCACTCCCAATCCCAATAATAGACTGGTCCAATCCCTCCAAATCATAGAAACATCAGAAATCGGACCTGACCTAAGGGAGTGCAATGATCTTCAGTTAAGATCGGGACGTATAATAGAAACAATGGGAGACAAAACAGTCCACATTGAAGATCAGTTACCAATAGAAAAACCGCTACAATAAGAGGGTGTAAATAAGGAACAGACCCATCATCAAGTAAGTACATCCTCTCCTACTTTCCCAGAACGATTATTCATACCACGACCGGTGCGATATCCAGACTTTGACATTCTGGGAGAATTACAAAACCTGTACATAAGAATTCCATTCCTCCAAGCCATTCAAAACATTCCTATATACGCAAAAACCATAAAAGAACTGTGCATAAAAAAATCAAGGAGGAATACAACCACTAACCCAAGAGTCCAAGTAGTCGGTACTTTATCTGACTTGTTATCAGGAAAAGAGACACCCATTAAATATGAAGATCCCGGAAATCCAATTGTAACCGTCCAAATCTATGGTCAGACCTTGACTAACCATTTAGTTGATCTAGGAGCTGCAATCAATATTTTTACAACCTCTACCTGCCAAAAGATCGACATTACATCAGTAGAACCTACTTCTACTCTGCTAGAATTGGCAGACCGATCTGTAGTTCGACCGGAAGGTACTCTGTACGATGTCATGGTTTCTGTAGGTTCCTGGGAATATCCAACCGATTTCCTAATAATTAATCCAAAAACCCGACTGGATGGACATCCGCTAATTCTAGGAAGACCTTGGCTTGCTACTGTCGATGCCTACATTGGTTGTCGGCAAGGAAACATGACCATAACTGAAGGACCAGACGTTAAAAATCTAGTTCTATATCCTCCAGCACAGCCAAGCCTTCCAATGATCAAAACTAATCAGCATCTTGTGTCATACCTTACTAACAATATCAAATCCCCATTGACTGTACAGAAGGCTTTAGATTTTAAGGACCAAACAAAAGATGATGCCATCAATAATTTCATTAGCCAAACTGAATCTAGACCTCACACACAGTGTTTCATGATAGAAGCAGTGTTTGATAGTGAGCTAGAAGAAGACCCTTTGAAAGATGCACATGACAAAAAAATACCAGTGACTGTCGTTGCCAACAGTAAAGTAGTGGAAATTGAACATGGTAAGACTCTAAATATCAATGCCAACCTTACACTAGACCAAGAAACAAAGCTCGTTAATCTGTTACGAAAATATCAAGGAGCATTTGCGTGGGATTACCCTGATATGAAAGGGATTGATCCTCAATTATGCACCCACCACATCTATATAGAAAAAGATGCAAGACCTGTTCATTAGCCGCAAAGAAGACTCAACCCCCATCTAAAAGAGGTTGTAAAAGCCGAACTTCAGAAACTTTTAGATGTTAATTTTATCTTTCCTATTTCCGACAGTAAATGGGTCTCTCCCCTGGTGGTGGTACCCAAGAAAAATGGAAAATGGAGCATTTGCGTGGATTACAAGGAGTTAAATAAAGCCACGCAGAAGGATCACTTCCCTCTCCCATTCATAGACCAAGTATTGGACACCTTAGCAGGAAATAAATTATTTTCTTTCCTAGATGGCTTCAGTGGATACAACCAAATCCAAATTGCCCCTGAAGACCAGGATAAAACTACCTACTTGTCCTTGGGGAACGTTTTCCTATCGAGTTCTACCCTTTGGCCTATGTAATGCTCCTGCTACATTCCAAAGGGCTGTCCTTAGCATCTTTGCAGATTTAATAAATGATGGACTTGAGGTGTACATGGATGACTTTACACCATATGGAGATGATTTTGATCCAGCTTTAGATACCCTAGAAAAAGTCCTACAACGTTGTATCGCTACCAGGCTTTGTCTGAGCCACGAAAAATGTTACATGATGATGACAGAAGGGCTCATTCTAGGGCACTATGTTTCAGCAGCTGGCATCCAGGTAGACCCGGCCAAAATCCAGATTCTTTTGCTTATCCCTACTCCCACTACTCAAACAGAGGTACGCAATTTTCTTGGATTTTCCGGGTATTACAGATGATTTATAGAACATTACTCACGTATTGATGCACCTCTATATGCTCTAACTGGTAATGTTGATTTCTTGTGGACAGAAAAATGCGACCAGGCTTTCAAGGAATTAAAGAAGCTTGTATCATCAGCCCCAGTCCTTCGAGGACCAAACTGGAATTTACCATTCCAAATCTCATCTTATGCCTCGGATACAGCAATTGGTGCAGTCCTGGGGCAAGAAGAGGATAAAAAACCATATGCTATCTACTATATCAGCAAAAATTTATCCTCTGCCGAACTGAATTATACTATCACTGAAAAGGAATTCCTGGCTGTAATACATGCTGTTAATAAGTTTAGACATTATATCACAGGCTATCCCGTTGTGTTTATTATACAGATCATTCCTGCTATCAAATATTTGGCAAATAAACCTGTTACAAATGCTAGAATAACCAGATGGTTGATCTTATTGCAGGAGTTCGATATCACAAATAAGGATCGACCTGGCAAGGAGAACCCTGTAGCCGATTTTCTCTCACGAATACCAAAATCAATCGAAACAGCAGCAGTGGAAGATCAATTTCCTAATGAGCACCTGTTTGTTGTTGTTGTTCGAACACCGTGGTATGCTGATGTCACCAATTACCTTGTAGTAGGTAAGCTACCAAAACATTTAACCCCTCAGGAACGAAAGCAGATTGTTTAGAAGAGCACTCGATTTTCGTGGATTGGGGGCCATTTGTTCCACACAGGGGCGGATATGCAAATTAGGAGATGTATTCGAGAAGACAAAATCTTCGACATTTTAAAAGCTTTCCATGACGGACCATGCGGGGGACACTTTGCTGAGAAGAGAACAACACATAAAGTATTGCAGACGGGATACTATTGGCCTACAATTTTCAAAGATGCGAAAAACTTTGCACAAGCCTGTGACAGCTGCCAGCGAGCAAGACGACCTGGCCAAGCTGACGAAATGCCTCTGAGACCACAATTGGTCATTGAGCCATTTGAACGATGGGCTCTTGACTTCGTCAAGCCCATTAATCCATCATCAAATCAGAGGACATACATTCTGGTGGTGACAGACTATGTTACTAAATGGGTCAAGGCCGAATCATTGCCTAAGGCTACAAAAGATTCTGTAATACAATTCTTGTTCCATTTGTTTGTACGTTATGGACTTCTGAGAGAACTAATTACAGATGGTGGACCACAATTTGTTGGAAATAAATTAGCTACAACACTTAACAATTATCATGTCCAACATAAGATTACTACCCCATACCATCCGCAGGCAAATGGGCAAGTAGAAAGTAGTAATAAGGTAATAGAATCAATTTTAACAAAAACTATTGCATCGCATAGGCATGATTAGGCCGCCCGATTACCTGAGGCACTGTGGGCCTATAGAACCACATGGAGAAGTACCACAGGCTATTGGCCTTATCAATTAGTGTTTGGAAAACAACCTATCTTCCCCATAGAATTCGAAATCCAAATGCTACGAACTGTACAAGAAGTCGGCCTAGATCTGAGTGAGGCACAAATCAATCGATTACAGCAGATTAATGAATTGGACGAAATTAGGCTCTCTGCATTACAAAATACAACATTGATTCAACAGAAGCGAGCTAAATGGCATGATGCACTTATCAAGAAAAAAGTCTTTCACGAAGGAGATTGGGCTTTGTTATATGACTCTCGGTTTCAGGACTTCCCGGGGAAACTCCAGACTCGATGGTTAGGGCCATACGAAATCCAGAAAGTACATGACAATGAGACCCTTACTCTGGTCACAATTGACGGTTCCAGATATGCATTCAAAGTAAATGTCCACCGAGTTCGTCTTTATCGAAAGCCACTCACTCGGGAATCCTTCTGTCAGCAACTACGACAAGACACTGATATGGAAATTTTAGGAGAGGAAGCGAAATCTTCCTCACCTATAATTTAAGGAATTCATTTTTTCATAACTTGTACATAACATCTTGTATATATGTTTTCTTGATTTTCTTTTTGCATTCTAAGTGTTCCTGCTGCTCCTTTTTTAAAAGCAACAGCATGTGTGTTTCTGTTGTTCCTTTTCAAAAGGAACAACACTGGAGTGTTTCTGCTGTTCCTTTTCAAAAGGAATAGCACTGGTTTGTTTCTATTGTTCCTTTTCAAAAGGAACAGCACTGGTGCATTTTGCTGTTCCTTTGCAAGAAGGAACAGCACTTGTGTGATTTTGTTGTTCCTTTTCAAAAGGAACAACACTCGTGTGATTTTGCTGTTCCTTTTCAAAAGGAACAACGCTTGTGTGATTTTGCTGTTCCTTTTCAAAAAGGAACAACGCTTGTGTGATTTTGCTGTTCCTTTTCAAAAGGAACAACGCTTGTGTGATTTTGTTGTTCCTTTGCAAAAAAGAACAACACTTGGGTGATTTTGCTGTTCCTTTGCAAAAAGGAACAGCACTTGTGTGATTTTGTTGTTGCTTTGCAAAAAGGAACATTACTTGTGTGTTTTTGTTGTTCCTTTTCAAAAGGAACAACACTTGTGTGTTTTTGTTGTTCCTTTTCAAAAGGAACAACACTTGTGCGGTTTTGCTGTTCCTTTTCAAAAGGAACAACACTTGTGTGTTTTTGCTGTTCCTTTTGAAAAGGAACAACACTTGTGTGGTTTTTGTTGTTCCCTTTCAAAAGGAACATCACTTGTGTGTCTTGTTGTTCCTTTTCAAAAGGAATAGCACTAGAGTGTGTCTGCTGTTCCTTTTCAAAAGGAACAACATTTGAGTGCTTCTGTTGTTCCTTCTTCAGAAGGAACATCATTCGTGATTTTCTGTTGTTCCTTTCAAAGAAATGACATCCTATGAATTTATCTGCATGGATTCTTCTTTGAGGAATGCCATCGGCATCTTTTGCTCTTATTGAGGATGCTTCGCGCCCATGTTCTCCCCAGTCTTTTAGATACAACAATGGACTTATGCGATGAACATAAACCATGATATACCGAGGTCAGCAGATCATAGATCACCATCACTATAAAGCCTAGTATTTATAAGAGGACAAGAGGAGGGACATTAACTTTTCATCTTCGCCGTCATTGTCTTATTACCGGCACCCTGGTTGGTGATCTTTATCATGACGATTTCCCTAAAAATCTCTCTTGATTATTACTTAGGAGTAAGAGCAAAGGATTTATATCTGTCTGTTGGGATGATAAGAATTCTTCCACCATTCCCGCTCTTAAGGAGTGCGAAACCACCCTTATGTGTAAATAAACAAAAAAGAGGTGCTCTGCAAAAACAAAAAGAAAATATGAAAATCGTCAAATGCAGGATAGGGGGTCTCATTGAGATCTAGCCTACTATGATCATAAGGATGGAAGCGAAGTGGCATTCCCATTACGGCCACCACACCAGGGAAATGGTCTAAAGGTATATTAAATAAACAAACCTTGGAACAGGGGGTCTCATCACGAGCCGGCCTGTCCACGTTTCGCGCCTACCTTGTGAATGGCATTATGGCTATCTGGTTACCAAGCCAGCATAATGGCCTACATTTTGACAAAGCACTCTTCAGAATGCACACAAAGGATCATGGTTCCGGAGGGTGAAATAAACAACTTTGCCAAGGTTATGAACACCTGTAGGCAGCAGAGCTCTATTAATGGCATTGAAGTCGTAATGGTTACACCAACAGGTATGATATCAATACTTTTTCGTCTCTTATATCCTTTGAATAGATCATATTCCATGGCCCGATGTATATATCGCATGAATATTCATTACCACCAATCATGGCAACGGAACTGACAATGACCACTGGAGATTTCGTACGCTTGATAGATGTCCCATCCCCCAGCCTCTCATTATATCACGCAGGCACTTATGTAAAATGCGATCTACCTTTTTGCCTCGATTTCGGTATTTCATTGTTTTTCTAAAACATGGCATAATTTCATATGTTGTTTCTTTATGACTTGACTTCCGAATGGCTGCTGCTCCTCTATTTGACAGCTAGGGACAGCCTATCAGATCATGGGGGGGAGGTAACCTCATTAATCCATGGATTACGTGGCTGCACACCATTCGGGCGAGACAATGTACGAAGGTATGACATGGTTTAACGGTATGATAATTCCATTTTACGGAAATTGCCGTCCACGATCCTTTTTTGTTGCATGCTCTGTGTTTTTTTCCAAAATTTGGCAACGGCCATCCTTTCTGTGTCTCAAACAGCACAGGCAATTGCTGTTCCATTAAGAATTCTAAGTGGAATCATGGGGGAAAAGACGGTCCGAAGCGAACCTCAAGAGTTGACGGTCTCCGCTGCTGCCCGCGAGATCCTGGAAAACATAGGGTGGCTGAATTATTTCAGTCGCCTACAAGAATCAAATGAAGCAGTGGCATTGGAATTCCTGCAAAATTTGCAGGAGAACTACTCCATAGTAGGAGAAAAACGGATAGCGGTCACGGATGATATCATCGCAGAAGTCTCAGGACTACCAGCTGCCGGACCCGTATGGACGCTGAAGAAAGAAAGATTACAAAAGGTTATGAAGATTTTCCAGGATGAAGGGCAAAGCTTGAAAGTCAAAGGGAAGGGAGTTCTGCGGACAACGTTAGGGGAACCCTGGACCGAGTTAGCAAAGATAGTGCAGAGCTACATCACTTGCGAAGGGAGGAAAGACGTGGTAAGACCTCGTCACCTAGCTGTTTTGAAAGGAAAATGTTCTGTACATCTCCCTGCAATTTTAAATTCATTATTACATGATGCGGCCCGAAGCCTGAAAAAGGCACAGCACATAGAAGCAATCGTTAGCCACCATCGACTGATTCGATTGATAGTGAGCCACAGTCTCACTCAACAACAAAGCACATGGGATGAACTTATCGCAATAGTCGAGGGGGGATTGGCTGCACCACCCCCAAAACCTAAACATTCCTCCAGCACGCCGGAACGATCAGAGAAACGCAGGGAATTGGCAGCAGAAAGACATTTTGCTCCAAAACGAAAACAATCCTCTAATACACCAAAATGACCAGAGGAACCCAGAGAATTGGTAGCAGAGAAACACGTTGCTGGTATACCCGAACAACCTGATAGACCAAGGAAATCAGCCCAGCTGGCCCGGATACGAGGAAGGCTGGAAAAGATCCAGGGAACCACTACCCAGCCAATCGAGATTGCGGACGAACCTCCAGAACCAGAAGGAGGACCCTCCGAAGAAAATGCGGAGCAATCAGGGGCCGAGGCTGAGCAGCCTAGAGGAGGAATTGAGGAAGGAGACGAGCACTCTGGGACAGAAACAACCACCGAGCAGGTCAATCAAGAAGAGGAAGTAATACAGCCAGGGGGTAGCCCGTTGCAGGACCCTGTGGGTGAGGAGGAATTAGCAGTAGTCCTGGCCAATATGGGGGAATATGGCCAGCCCTCCAGCACAACAGGCATCCCTGACGGACCCGCGGAGGAAGACATACCTGAGAAAGCACATGCAGAAAAGGCAGGAGAAGAAAACCTGCCCGTTTATGATGATGAAATGGGAGACACCAATCAGGAAAAATCTGTCCCCAAGACACCGAAAGAAATTCTAGACAGAGAAGGAGCAGATTTAAGGGCCAGTCATAAACCCTCTACCGAGGCATTAGAAATTAAGAAATTAAGGAGGAAACAGCAGAGGTTGCTGGGCACTATAGCCAAGCTTCGACAACAAATTCAAATTCTGAAAGCCAACTTGAGGATACAAAGGACCACAAGGAAAAGGAAGAGGGCCACTGCAGTAAAATCCCGGAGGACAAGAAGACGACAGACCTATAGCCTTTTTGTTGGTCGAAACCCCATTAGGAGACCTACTGCCGAAGAACAGACTGTTGTTCCAAATGACATTGAAGAACAAATTGCTGTTCCAAATGACATTGAAGAACAGACTGTTGTTCCAAATATCGTTGAGGGACAGACTGCTATTCCATCTGACCCTGAAGAACGGATGGACATTCCAATTGAGGAAGAGGAACAACAAGAGGCTCCGATGACAGGGGGCCCACGACAACCCTTTATTCGTGTTAAGAAAGAAAAAGAGAGCAAGGAGACCCAAACAGAAGCACCACCCTCGGGGGTAATTCGGGTTTTAAACTCTAAGTAGCGTAATAAAAAGGTCCAGGTCAAATTCCCAGCCTCTACGACTTTATGGAAAAAGGATCCAAAAACAAGGACCTTGCACAAAATGATGAAGCAAGCTCAGCAAGAAGCTGAACAACTGAGAGAACAAACAGTCCCCCGGGAGAAATACGAAGAGCTACAACAATAACTTTGGGATATTAGTCAGTTCGAGAGTCAGGCCTTCGAAGGATGGCAAAAGGAGAAAGAAAAGGTTGCTAAGGTAACTCGTCGATTAGATAGTGTTATTAAGCAGATGGACACTGTGTGTTCCTTGTATAATGACGTTTTGACCTGTAGGGCCCCTGCTAAAAATTATGCTTTGTTTTTGCTTGAACGATATTTGCGATTGAAAATAAAAGTCGTTAGGGCAGGTGCCCATATCCACATCAATACTGTTAATGATTTTATAGATTGTTGCAAGCATTATGGAATTAAGGTTCAAAGATTATTGTGCGAGTTTTACTTGCACAACCTCGTGCTAGACCAGGAAACTGATTTAAATCCTGGCCCTTTTGTTGGCGATATACAATTCCAAGCCTTCATCTCATTTGGGGTTAATCAGCTGAAATGGCTCAGACCTTATAACACCTTTCAGAGACAGGAGAATAGCCTAGAATTATGGGTGCGAGCCAAGCCTAGAGACCCAGTGACGCTATGGAGAGAGCATAGGAGCCTTATGAGGATCCCAGGTGTCATTGAGATATTAGGACCCATGCACGAAGACTTGATCCGACATAGTCTGGAATATTTTCTGACTATTAAAGACCTTGCCATCGATGCTGCAAAATTCCGATACCGGACCTCTAGCCCAAACATCCAGCTCAGGGAACCATTCAAATACGAGAATTTTGAGCTGGCTGCCAACCAATTGAACCTTTATGGGGAACGTATTTTGCAAGCAGGGCCATTCTGGTTGGGGTATCGATTTCGTAGTCCAATTATTTGGAACCCTACACCCGGATATCAGGCCTTGTATGAAATGCCTGCAGATCAAATAAATCAGTTTTTTGATAATCTAGTTGCTCATCACGGTTGTCGACCTCCTCATGAGATCCCCTCTCCGGCCTATTCTCTTACCGCCTTGCATGTCAACTATAATGTTTTCATGAGGGCATGAAACAGGGTAAGCAGGGGGTGTGTGGAGCACTTGGAAGGTATGCTTTTGACAAACAATTTAGTGGCTTTTCAGTAATATTTGTAACCTTTTATGCATTGTGAATTCAAAAGAGATAAAGGATTTTGATAAAATGTGCAAGAATTAACATGGGAAGCTCAATCACTAATAATTGTTGTTTTTCTATACAGGGAGAAGTGGAAGCAAGGAGTTGCCATCCAAAAGCGAAAAACAGAGGAAGAATAACTGCTGTCCCTCAAGAAGGGAACCGGATGCGAACAAGATCGAGTAAATCAGAGCTGAATAACCCAGGAAAGGAAGGAGGGATACCGAGTCGGCGAACGCGAGAAACAAAAGTAAAGGATTAACCGATTGGCGAATCCCTCAGGATCTTCGATCCTGAGGGATCGCTATTTTACTTATCTTTGTTATCTAGATATCTCCGTCGTTGCTCTTATATAAAGGAACAAAGTCGTTGAGCAAGGGGACGACTGCTTTTGTAATTTTTGTTTTCAAACAAAACTTTGATCATCGAGTCTCACTGAGACCTGGTTTATTATACATTTGTTGATGCATTAATATAAAAGACTTGGCGTTTATTTCATCTCTGTGTCTGGAGTAACCTAAGGCGGTGTACCATTGGCAGCTAAGGGCCCGGCTCCGAAGGACACTTGCTTTTGTATCATTATACTGTGATTTATGCGTGGTTTGCTTATCTT